>JANPWT010000007.1:25771384-25786516 GCA_024678245.1 Erythroxylum densum
AATTTTCAACTCAAAATTAATTCACCATCAATTTCTAAAAATATTTGAAGTATACAAAAATTACTAAAATTATATTAATATTGTCCGAACAATTCAGAAATCTCATTAAACCAATTTACCCGAAAAATGTCATGAATGCATGCCAAAATATTTATGCACAATTAAGCAAATATTCCATATGCAAATAACAAACATAATTCGTACTAAATTTCTTTAATATTCTAACCCCTAATTTGGGGCGTTACATGAAACATTAGCAAACACATCAAGGTACCTCAAAAACATAATATTTAAGCTCAATGACTTGTATTAACCCATAAAACACTTAAAACATAAGTAAATAACAAAATAATACAATTCTAACCTAAACACATACTAAATGATTAAATTAACAACTAAACACATATCAAACTATGCCCTAAAACACGATGCAATTTACACTTATCACCTTTCTTCCTTGATTTTTTCTTTTGAGTATTCTTTTGATTCTATGGCTATTATAGTGGTTCTTTGTGAGTATGACTCAGCTCAACCTTTTCACAAGACCTGTTCCTCTGGATAATGTCCACAAATTTGAATGAATTATTTTTTTCATTAAACATTTTAAATGACACCCTCTTGTCCCCCACTCTTAGAGTTAATTCACCACCATCAATATCTATAAGAGATCGAACAATGGCTAAAAGTGACCATCCAAGGATAATGGTGTCTCCAAATCTTCCTCAGTATCTAATATGATGAAGTTCATAGAAAAGATGAACTTGTCAACCTTAACAAGAACATCCTTAACTAAACCTCTAAAATGGTGGATTGATCTATCATCCATCTACACATACATCCTGATGGGTTTTATTCAACTAAACTCCATCCTTTTGTACAAAGTGTAAGACATCATACTTATACCAGCTCCTAAGTTCGCAAAAGCATTATCCACTTTGACACTACCAATAGTACATGGAATGTAAAAATATCTTGGATCTTCTTGCTTCCATGGTAGTGTTTCCATTTTAATAGAGTTCTCTTTGCTTACTACTTCACTCTCTAACTTCTTCAGTTTGCCTCTGTTTACCAATTTCTCTTTTATGGATTTCGTGAGAGCGATTCACGTTTTCAGTTGATCTATTGTACTATATACTTTATTCAATTTTGCTTCCTCTGATTTCTTCAACGCTAATTGGAGGATAATATTCCTTGATTTCCTTCATGTTATATTTACTTTGCAGGGAATGTTCGTTGGCTCTTTTCTTTTCTTCTTCCCTTTCCTCTTTAACTTGGTTAAAGTTCTCTTTAAGGTTTGGATGATTACCATTATTCTTTCCTTCATATTTGTCTCGGAGTTGCTTGGAAGACTTTTTGTACTTCGTGTCGACAATGCATATGCTAATCGGCTCATTTGAACCTATAGGTTGTGGATAGAGGAGGCGTAGTTCTTTATGACTTGCTTGAATTGTCCTTCCAACCTCTTGTGAGCATCCTCCATGCTTCCAATCTTTACTAGGATTTTGTTTAATTTGGAGTTCATGGAATTGGGTTTTTCCTATTGGAATCCAAGTAGCCCTTGAGATCGTAATTGACCTCCTGCCTTGTTTAGTTAGGAGAAGTTGGGTTGATTTTTCCTCCTAGGATTATACGTGTTTGAGTATGGGTTTTTTCCCTCTCCTCAAACAAACTGTGCTCCTATGGAATTAAGCTACACTAGTTTGTTATTTTGCATTAGAAAGCAGTCGATAGTTTCATAGTTATCTTGTTCATATAACTCACACTTCTACTAAAGTGCTTTAATAGTAACTAAAGAGGAGGCTTTCATATTATTCAGCTGTCATTTTAAGTTATCAATCGTAGCTTGCATCTCCATTATTGGGTCAACAGCTTTGGCTCCCATTTACTCTTGGATGGTGGTATGTTGTCTACTCCTGTCCATTGTCCAAAGATAACTGTTACTTGCCATTTCCTTCAACAATCCCTTCACTTCTTCAACTGTCTTCCTTATTAAAGATCCACCGGATGCTGCATCTATGGTAACTCACGTGGATGGAGTGACTTCATTGTAGAAGGTTTACAACATGAATTCCTTTGGTAAATTATGGTGAGGGCACCTCCTTTGTAAATTCTTATATCGTTCCATGCCTCATAAAGTGATTCTCCTTCACTTTGTTGAAAATTTGTGATTTCCTGTATCAACTTTGTAGTCTTCATGAGGGAAAAGTACTTATTTAGAAACGCACGCACCAATTACTCCCAAGTTGTGACATTTGTAGGGCTTAAAGAATGATATCATGTCTTGGCTTTATCCCTTAGTGTGAACAAAAAGAACCTCATCCTAACGACATCTTTCGACATCTCATGATATCGGAAAGTATCACAAATTTCTAGGAAGTTAACTATATGAGCATTAGGATCCTCACTAGTCAATTCGTAGAATTGCACATTTGTTTGCAACATGTTAAGCAGGGTTGACTTAATATCAAATGAGGGTGGTCTAGTAATGCCTTAATTCGCAGCATTGAACCCCGATCTTATGAAATCCATAAAGGTTCGAGGTTGGTTTCCTTGATTTCCTCCTTAATTGAATTCGTCTACCATTGGTTCCTCTATTTCTTCTTCACGTCTTGCTTTTCAGATTGCTTGCTTTAAACGGGCAATGTAAAGTTCTAATGTTTCTACAGTTCGACTTGAACTTCGGGTGACTCTTATATTCATGTAACTGTAAAGACACAAGAGAGGCAACAATTCCTTAAACTAAAAGAATTCAACTAACCCTAACTAATTTCCTGGTAACGATGTCAAAAACTTATTAAGCAAATTTTAATCTTATAAAACCCTTAATATTCTACAAGTGTACAGGTCGTAACGTAGTATATGAGATTTCGATCCTACGAGGAATTAGTGAACTAATCAAATCGTAATTTGTCTAAGGCTTAAAAGTGTAATTAAAATGAAGACAAAAATTAACAAAAAATTAAGCAATTGAATATGATAGATTAAAAGTGAAATTGTAAAATTAACATAAGAAATCAAAATTGAGCGCAACCAATTAATAATTGAAAATTTGAACAAGGAAGATTAACCAATTATGAGAGAAGGGGATTTAGGGTATCATTGAATGCTAACTTAATCACCTTTGAGTTAATTTAGTGTCAGTCTTAGAAGTTCAAAGGGTGATTACTCTCTCTTGAGTTGTAATCATTTAATCCTAAACCATAAACCCTAATTGAATTTACAATCTCTCAATTAGCAAATAGCTCAAACATCCAATTAGATCTTAAGCACTCTAATAGATAATCGGGTCCTCACAGGAGATTTCTCTTCGTATAAATTACTGATTAATTGTTTAAGTGATCTATTAGATTATTTAACTCTCATTATCTAATCTAACCATTTTGTTATCGGTTCATTATCTCAATTTATTACTAAAGTATGCAAATTTAATAATCAATCATGAAACCCAACTCATTTAAAAGTAATCAAATTAACATTGATTCAAGACACAAACGCCTAAAAGAGTTTAGGACATCCTTAAACCCAAATTCACCATCATCACATCCATCTTATACATCAAAATGAAAGAAACAACAAGATGGAAGAGAAATGTAACTTAGGGTGGACTAGAATGGTAGCAACAATAAATGCTCCCTATTTCTTTCCCAATGTAGCAAAATGAAGGCTCCATTTTTAAGGCTTCTTTCTTTTCCTTTTATATGCTTTTTTCATTTAGGGTAAAAACTAGGTTTGACCTAGGTCTAAATGTCTGAAATAACACTCAAAAAGTTGAGTTTGGAAGTAGTACCCTTGTCTATTATTGCACCTGCCACAATTGTGGCTAATGGGTCACGATCGTGGCCTAGTCTTGTTTGGCTTCTATCACAATCCTAGTTGGTGTGTCATGATCGTGGCCTTGGCTCCTCCTCCGAGCTTTCTCTAAATCTTCTCCAATCTTCTTCACATATTCTCAAACATTAACAAACTTATCAAAACACGAAACAACTGGAGTCGGTCAAGTAATTTGCTTTTGGATTAATTGTTTGCCTATTTTTAGACCACTGTGGGCTTAACCTAAATTACATTATTTTGAGTTTATTTTTGTTTATGATTTTTACCAAATCTTATTCGAACCTTTTTGAATGTATCTGAAACTTTTCAAACACTTAGAAATAAATGAAATAGGACCTACCATATGTGATTTGGGTAATTGAACATTGAAGTTTAAGATTGAGCACAATGCATTCCAAAGAAAACTTACATGTACATAAATAATTTGTATGGATATATATCACTCATATGTGTATAGTATGATTATACAAGTGTGATGTTGATACCCTTCCAATGGGAGTAAGTTATGACTTGTAGGTATGAACACAAATACATATTTTATGACTTGAAATGTGTATCATATGACTTATCAATATATGAATTGTGAAATTAGAAAATGGTTAAAGGAAATGTTACAGTGCCTACTTTATTGTCTTAGTAGTGGATAGATAGGCATGCCTATAGGGTTACAATGCAGCTGTTATAATTTCATACCAATGATGTCTTCATTTCAAGACTATAATGTCTCCACTGTTTGATGCCTTCGAGTATTCACAGTTTGATGCCTTCGGGTATCCACAATTTGATATTTTTGAGTATCCACATTTTTGATATCTTCAAATATTCACAGCTCCTGTTATCCATACTCACGGAAATGTGCAGGCCTAATATAGAAAGTAAAGTAAATAGTTATAAATAAGAAATACAGCATGTCAACATAATAATTGGTATTGATGAGCATTTGCATTTGTATTGATACTTTGATCAATGGGAACTAAATATCAATATTTGGCTTATAAATGTGCATTTTCGATATATGGATAATATGTTGAAGCATATTTGCATTATGAACTTTTCTTAAGTATGTCATCATTGTTTACATGAGCATTGAATATCAATGTATGGTTAATGAATATGAATTTATGGTATGTGAGATGTGATATTTTTGAATGTGTGTGCTTAGTGGATGACTGTTGTGAGTGGTCATCCAAACTAAGTATTTTCCCCATTAAGCTTTCAAGCTTAGTACGGGTGTTAATCCGTATAGGTCCAGGGAACATCTCCAGGGATTAAGGCCAATAACTAGGAGTAAAAGTACCTTTTGAATAAAGAATGGTTTTATATGTAATAAAGGAAATTGTATGTTTTCCTTTGGATTAACATGTAAATATAAAGATGTAATACTACAATTCAATGATAATGTTAAATGATATGAAAACTTGTAATAAGTATGTTTGTAGCATTGAATAGAAAAATATTAGATGACAGTCCCTATAAATGAATAGAAATATATGCCATGACTGTTTGTATAGGAATTTGGTTGCTATGTATATGGGTGGTTGCTAGTTCTATGTATGGGGTGTTATATTTGGTGATATCAGAGTTGATAGTATGGTAGGGAGAGAGAGACCAACTAGTTTCGGTCCTCTTGAGCCTTCAAGGAGTGTATGATAGAATGTTATCAGTAGATCGACTAACCTGTGATATACATGTGATTAGTCTATTGAGCCATAGTGTATATGTGAATATAGTGTATAGAGATTGTCCTATTATGGTCTATGTGAAACAATTTGTGCTGATCTGATAGAGTTATGCTTCCATGAGTTTGGGTTGATCTTGGGCATGGATTGGTTATCCAAACACCAAGATGTAGTTAATTGTGGATTGAAAACAGTGGTGTTCAAAGATTCTAATGGTTCAGAGATAGTGGTGCATGGTATTCGGTCTAGTCCTTTGACTAATGTAATATCAGCCATACAAGCAAGACGACTTCTTAGAAAAGGTTGTAAGGCGTATTTAACTTTACTACTTGATTCAAAAAGGGAAAAGGTGAATTTACAAGACATACCGATAGTAAATGAGTTTCCTGATGAGTTCTCAGAAGAGTTATCAAGTTTGCCACCCAAGAGGGAGGTAGAATTATCTATTGAAATTATATCTGGTAATACTCTTAGTTTAAGGGTACCTTATAGAATGACTCTTACAGATTTAAAAGAGTTAAATACTTAGTTACAAGAGTTGTTGGACAAGAGTTTTATCTAGCCCAGTGTGTTAGCATGGGGAGCGCCAGTTCTTTTTTTTTTCTAAAAGAAGGATGACACCTTATGAATGTGTATATACTATAGATAGTTGAAACAAGGTGACTGTAAAGAATAAGTAACCATTGCTCATAATAGAAGATTTGTTTGATTAGTTAAACATGATATGAGGGGAATTAGTAAAAGAAGTATCTCATTTGTTTATGGAATATTGTTGGTTAAATTGGAGATATTTTTGCGTTATTCTTGCATGATAAGATCGAAAGTTAATTGTTTTGGAATGCGTACCTCATTGGATAGATAGGTTCCACTAAATAGGCTTTTGTAATTTAGCCATATCTTAGAATATTCACCTCCAAATTAGATAATTGAAATTAGAGATTAAACTATAGACAAAGGTCTAAAATTTTGATGAAAGAACCGAAATTTGATTCTACCTCTAATATTTTTTAATTTTTGTTTAAAGTTGAGCTCTAGTTTTTGTTCTTTGCTGGTAGGCTAGGATAGAATGCTCTTGAAGAATATTCCCAACCACGGCTTGGTAAACTTGAGCACTGTTTTGAAGAATCGGAAGGCTAAACGAATTTGGAACCAAATTGTAGTTCTCCTTCCTTCTTTCTCGTAAGAAAAATGGTATTTGATGTTAGTTTGTGGGCTGGGTCATTGAGCTTCGGGGAGACTGCCCCTAGAGCTGGGTGAAACTTTGATGGGCCCTCATGAATTTCCTGGACTGAGGAGTCCAAAGCCTGTAAACGGAGTCCAGAGATGATCTTCGACATTTTAGGTATGTGAATCATCAGTATTTCGCTATTTCTTTTTTCTGTTTCATTTAATGATGCCAACTGTACATGCTACGTTAATGGGAGAAGAGAGAAGACACCAATGAAAACGCAAAACGAAAGGTCAAAAGCGTTACAACCAAGTGGCTCACTGACTTACGAACGAACTTATTATTATTTTTCTTATGTGTATGTTAAATAAATAATAAATTGTTAAATGCTATTCGAAATATCAATTTAAAAATAAATAGTAAGTTAGATCTAACTAATAAATTATTTTTAACCAGCCATTCTTAAATCATCAAATAAGATATAATTCTATTTATTGCACTTCAAAAAAATTATCAAGAGAAGTTTGGTGCTAAGAGTATGTTAGACACGAATCCTTCAGATGCAGTCCAACTGGAAATAACCATCGTTTAGCGGGAGTGATTAATTAGTAGCGGGAAGTTCTTTATATTGATAACACAGAATACAAAATGCTACTGAGTTAGGCAGGATCAGCGAATTTCGACTTTATTTCATAACGTTCTTAATGGTTTGTTCTAAAATAGATGACTAGCAATGAGGGGTAGAAATATAATTGAATTGGTCACTGATTATGGCTTACATATTAAAGATAGACTTTCTAATCAATTTTATTTTGACCAATTTAGCGTCCGACTCTGTCAAGTAAGTGTATATTAGGACGAAAGAAAAAAATAGCATTCAAACCAATAAGGACACGAATTGGTGGCCCACTGCAACAGCAGCCATCAAGTCAATGTAGACTTTGAAGATCGCTTCCAATTTTATCATTATACCAGTGATTTCCCAATTTCATTTCAGTCATACAATTGTAACTTGTAGCCCAAATTTCGCTACTTAACGGTAGAAATAGATTCTCTGTTTAATTTTATGATGTCTTATTTTATTCTATAAATTTCAGCTATTTATTTATACTGATTACGGGTTTATTTATGTAGAATCTACGTGAAACTCACATAAATAAATGATTGAGATTCATGAAATATAATAAGATATCATAAAATAGGACAGAAGACTCGAACTCTTTAATAGCAAGAGCAGGGGCGGGCCAGGGCAAGGGTAAGGGCAAGGGTAGGGGCAAAGGCAAGGGCAGCTCACTTTTAATTGTTCTTTATAAAAATTCATTCTTAATATTTATAAAAAAATGACTTTATATGAAACTTTAAGAACGACCTTTTCAACAATACAGCGCGAGAGGTGGTGACTCTTAATCCTTACTATGGATTGGTGCCAGGGATATTTTTATCATTAATGAAAATATTGTTTGTTGCCTTAAAAGTAATTAATATTATAGCTAATAAAATTTACCATTCAAAAGGCTAAAATTTACTAAATTAAGTAAACGAAATTGTAAGATATAATATATTCCTTTGAGACAAAAAAAGCGCGTAGTGACTTTCTGATGGTAAGAGAGAGTGGCAGAGGGGAACGTGAAGTGGCGATTTGCGGTTGAACTGAGCACCACATAATACAACAGAACCTCAACGACCAAACATCCTAAAGTCTTCATATTGGTAATAAAACCACTCGTGGCCTGCCAATGAGAAGGGAATGTCTTAGATGGCCTAGGATTTTGCAAATCCAAATCCTCCGTTTTTACCACGTCACTTTATTTCATACTTTTCTTCCTCTGCATCTCATTGTGAAAATCAAGGCTGATTTTTTAATTTGACTGCGCTCCACTCACCACGCAATCTCTCCTCAATTTCTTCGCCGTAAGTTGTCTGTCTTGTCCCTGATTTTGTTCAGTTTCGGTCTTAACTTTTATGATTTGCTCCCCTTGGACATTGTAACCCCAAGTTCATGTGTGTTTGGCCTCTCTTTTTCTTGTTTCTGTGAAGCAAAAGGGAAGACAACACTTCCTGACGTACTGTCCATTTTAGTTCGGACCTGTCAAAGATTGGATATTTATTATTTGTTTCTGTTGTTTTTTATGAACTTGGAACCCCATTGCATTTGAGTGGTCCGATTAATATAAGGACTAAAGACCATTAATTTATCAGTTTTCCCTTGTATAATGTACCTTCTGTTTCTGCTGCTAAAGTATGATTTAATGGTGGTGCCTGTTTCATAATTGATGTTTTTCATTTTCTGACAGTTGAATCATTCTAATGAGGGTAGTGTGGCAAGACCGATATGAAGGTTGACCTGCAAGCCGTTGACTTCGTCATAGATTAATTTGACTTAGTTTAATGATAACGCTTTATTTACCTTATCACTAATTTTAGCATCCGAGTATTCAAAATCTTTTATGAGCAACCTGATGAAAACAGGCTTAGCTTGTATCTCTTCTGCGCTCAACTCTGTGTCTAAAGGTTGTGATCATTCCAGTTGACAATAAACAGTGAGTTTATCAATCGCCGGTCTCTCTGATATATCCTGCCAGCAGAAACTTGAATTTTAGGGTCTGTCTTAGTGGACTGAATTTGGGTGATATTTTTTTTCGTATTTACTTTCTTATGTACGGTTTTGTTCCCGAATCTAGCTATTTCATTTACTTAAATAAAGGAAGAAAATGCATTTCAGGTGCCTCATGGCAACAAAAGGGAACCCGGGAGACCAGAAAACTAGGAGGTCTCTGTCGATTGCTGTTGCTTCTGGTTTGTGCTTGTTCTTCTATATCTTGGGTGCCTGGAAAAGAAGTGGCTTTGGAAAGGGTGATAGTATAGCTCTCGAGATATCCAGACGATCTGATTGTGCTATCCTGAACAATCTGAATTATCAGACTAGTGGTGGTCATGTCATCCTCGATGCTTTGAAATCAGAAATTAAAGAATTCAAGCCTTGTGATGCCAATTTTACAGATTACACGCCCTGTCATGATCAAATGAGGGCAATGACATTTCCACGAGAAAATATGATATACAGGGAACGACATTGTCCTCCTGAAGAAGAGAAATTGCATTGTCTTATTCCCGCCCCTAAAGGATATACGACACCATTTCCCTGGCCAAAGAGTAGGGACTATGTACCGTATGCAAATGCACCTTACAAGAGCTTAACAGTCGAGAAGGCTGTTCAGAATTGGATACAGTATGAGGCCCATGTGTTTAGGTTCCCTGGTGGAGGAACACAATTCCCTCATGGGGCAGATGCATATATAAATCAGCTTGCATCAGTCATCCCGATGGACAATGGAATGGTTAGAACTGCATTGGACACCGGATGTGGGGTATGCAGTATTTACTTTTTATGTTTCCGACTATTTAGTATGTGCTTTTTCAGTTCTTTATTTTCCTGTTGAAATTTTGCCTCGTGCGTAGGTTGCAAGTTGGGGAGCATACCTTTTCAAAAAGAATGTCATAGCCATGTCTTTTGCTCCAAGAGACTCCCATGAAGCACAAGTTCAATTTGCGCTGGAACGAGGTGTTCCAGCTATTATTGGCGTCCTCGGAACTATCAAGCTGCCATATCCCTCTCGAGCCTTTGACATGGCCCATTGTTCTCGTTGTTTGATTCCATGGGGTGCCAATGGTGAGTATAATTGGCTTAGAGTTTGCTGAGTCTAAGGTGTAGCTGGTCTTTAGCAGAGCACAAGAGACCTTAGTAAAAATTTTTCTATTGAAATAATATTCGGGCTAACAGCATGTTGAAGCTTGGTCAAGTTAAATCAGCATGCCCGTTAATTTTCCAGAAGCAAAATTCTTCTAGTTTTGGAAACGTTAGGAAATTTAAAGCATTAGACAGCCAAGATAAACTAACTAGTTGCAATATAAATGATTGCATTTGAAGCTTTCAAAGTCTCTGCTCTGTTAGGCTGAATTTCTACTTGTTTGGTTATGAGGCTGACCGTTAGTGATCAGAGCTTCTGGTAAGATCATAATTGGAAAGTGATCAGAGCTTCTGATAAGATCATAATTGAACCCTTTTTCTACAGATGGGATGTACATGATGGAAGTTGATCGTGTTCTCAGACCTGGTGGCTACTGGGTCCTTTCTGGCCCACCTATTAACTGGAGGATCAATTACCAAGAATGGCAGCGTCCTAAAGAGGAGCTTGAGGAGGAACAGAAAAAGATTGAAGACATTGCAAAACTCCTTTGCTGGGAAAAGAAACAGGAGTTTGGCGAAATAGCAATCTGGCAGAAGAGAACAAATTCCTGTCCTGAGCAAGCTGTTCAACCTACAATTTGTCACTCCACAAATCCTGATGATGTCTGGTGAGCATACTTCCTAGTTGTTTTTAATGTAAATTTAAGCTCACGTACATGTACTGCTTATTCTTGGACAGAAAATTCTGAGAGAAAGATGCATCTAAATATTGGTAAGCAGGCAAAAAGACACACAGTTGCTTCATTCTCTTTTGTCAAGATTCTCCTTGTTACACAAATGAAGAACATCTGAATGATCATCAAACTAAAAAGATTCACATGAAATTGTTCCTAATTCTGTCCATGGTATTGTTTTGAATAGCTGGGAATGGTAGGAAAATTCGAAAATCAACTACTGTTTTAGTATTGATGATCTCAATCATGTCTGTTTAGGTCTTTTATGAAAAAATCAAGTGTTTCTGGAGAGGTAAATGATTATATTCAAAAGAAAATTTCAAGCTGCGTAGGAGTTGAGTCTTTCAAAATATCTTATTTGAGTTGTGATAACAATGCATTGTTTCTTACAGCATTCGTCTTTATGTCATGTATAGGTACAAAAGGATGGAAGCTTGCGTAACTCCTTATCCAGAGAGTAGTGGTGCTGATGACATTAAAAGAGGAGTGTGGAAACCATTTCGAGAGAGAGTTAATGCTGTTCCTCCCAGAATATCCAGTGGCTCCATTCCTGGTGTGTCTGTTGAAGCATATCTGGAGGACAACAGGACTTGGAAGAAACATGTAAATGGTTATAAGAGGGTGAATAAAATCATTGATTCTGGGAGGTACCGCAATATTATGGATATGAGTGCTGGTATGGGAGGTTTTGCTGCAGCTCTCGACTCTCCAAAGTTGTGGGTTATGAATGTTATGCCCACAATAGCTGAGAAGGACACTCTGGGCGTTATCTATGAGCGTGGCTTGATTGGCATATACCATGATTGGTAATTCCTAAGAGTTATCTTTGCTTCTACTTTTTCTATCACATTTTTCTACTAGTATCTTGTCCTTCAATAGGACCCACTCCTCCTAGAATGTCAATCTGAGCTCATCATTGCTTTTGCAATAATTTTGATGATCCTCCCTACATTACTCGACATGAGAAAAACCACACCAGTTTCTCACTTTGCATTACTAGCTCTGGCTTTCAGTTCATGTGGATAAGTATTGTTACCTTTTCCAGGATTTTAATGGTTCCCTTCTGTATGAACTTTAATTTTACAATTTGAGTTAACTTGTTCATTACAATTCTGTTGATAGTTGAACTCCTTGAGCGACAAAGAGCTACATCCATTGAATCTATTCCACTGTGCTTAATATAGCTTCTATTTGTTAAAGCTATCTCTGTGTCATATATTATTCATCTGAGATTGAGCAGGTGTGAAGCCTTCTCCACATACCCAAGGACATACGACCTTATTCATGCAAATGGTGTTTTCAGCTTGTACAAAGACAAGTAAGTTTATACATCACATGAAATTGGGATGCTCTCCTGAGAAAAAAATAGAAAAGATATGGCATGTAACACTGTCTCTTTTCACTTTAGAAAGCATTCAATTGAACCTGCAATTTGGAAACATTCATACGAAATTTTTTGCAACTACTACAGGTGCACTATGGAAGACATTTTGCTGGAGATGGATCGGATTTTAAGGCCTGAAGGAACGGTCATATTCCGTGATCAGTTGGATGTGCTAGTGAAAGTGAAGAGAGTGGTTGGCGGAATGAGATGGAACACGAAATTGGTAGATCATGAGGATGGCCCTCTTATCACAGAGAAGGTGCTGTTTGCTGTCAAACAGTACTGGGTTGCTGATGACGAGACTAACACATCCACATAGCGAACTAAGAAATAGGATCCTGTGAACAGTGTTTCAGATTCAACTCTAACAAGTCGAACTTTTTCCAGTTTATCCATATTGCATGTTGCAAAGCATATTAATGTTGCTTCTACAGTTACCATTTTTATCAACATGTATATCTTTGAGGAAGATATAGGGTAAGCATAGGTTTCTCCCATATTCCAAATTTTCTAGGTTTCATTACTTACTCCTCGTTCCAATACATTTCTTTGTCATTCTTGAATGCCTATTTCACATCTTCAGATTTGATCACAGGTCCAGCGAGAGTCTAGTAATTGCATCCTGCACATCCTCATGCAATCTGTAAAGCAATTTAGAGGCTCATCCTGATGGCTTTTTTCTTGTTAATCTAATCTCTACTTTTGAATTGGATGAGAATCAAGTAGTTTTTGTGAAATTTAAATTTCTGAGCCACTTAACAATTTAGAGCTGTCTAAGCTATTGTCATAGAGTTGTTTAAAATTCTAAATATCTTTGTCCTTTAGGAATGTGATAGTGGTGCATTGCCATTGTCAGGATTTGATGGTTGCCATGAAAAATCCCTCTCGTATCTTCCCTTTTTGCTTTTCATTTTGGAAGTCCTGTTTTAAGCTTTCAAGAGGAAGCTTCTGAAGGCTCATACTAGATAGTTACTGAGGCATGAAATGCTTGAATCTAAGATACAAACCATAACCTTTTTCATTGCCACATAAGAGCCAAAAAGTTGCTTAATGACTATGGTTGCTCGAATGACATGATGTATTTTTTTCACATTGAAAGTTCCAACTGAAATTTCTGTGCAAAGTGGTTCAAATAAGCAAGCAGTGTGATGTCTCCTTATATGAATAATCTTAGAATTCCTTGCCTCAAAGGTACTTGCCATCCTGCAGAGCATAGGAGCAAATACCACAGTTACAATGTGCAGACAACTCTTCATCAGTAAAAGATTGAGGATCCTTTTGGTCTTATGGCTCAGCGCTGCGAATGATTAGGTTCCAACAGAAACAAATATATTAGTTCTATATCTCATGACAGGTTTTGTCTACAACGGTTCAAGGAGAAAAAGATCTCAAGTCTAGGCTAAAACAGATGATGCATCAAATAATTGTTGGAAGCTTTGATGGGCTCCAAGTAAAAGAACTTTCACAAGAATTAGTATTGATAACAAAGTTTATGAGTACAAAGAACACTCACAAGATACAAAACATTTCTCTCTAAGTGCTACAACACTTTTTCTCTCACTCTTTCTTTTATCACAAAGAGCTACAGCTCTCTAAACACTTCTTTTCTCAAATACTCTCTAATTTTTCATATATCTATATATGGTTACAAGGCCACATATATATAGACATACTAAAGGACTTCAAATCCAATTTGGATTCTTCTTACATTAATTAACTCCTTATCTTCAAGACTTCAAATACAATTTGACTACTTCTTTAACTCATCCTTTTCTATAAGACTTCAAATTCAATTTGACTACTTCTTTGACTCATCCTTATCTTCAAGACTTCAAATTCAATTTGGCCACTTCTTTGACTCATCAAGTCACTCATCCTTATCTATAAGATTCTTCCATAAACTTCTAAATTCATCCATAAGCTTCCACATCAATATTAGATATTTTTCTCCATTCCAAACCTTTTCTTTTTGTCATAACTCATAATTATCCATAATAAAAGAAGGTTTGTATTTTTTAACAAAGATAACGACTCATGTCCAGTCCAAATTAAACAGCAAAACCAATCACCTGGACTTGTGTAAAGCGTCTCTATGTGTAGCTTTTGGTCCTTTACGTTACCCTGCGTAACCTCAAATTCAATGCTTGTCCAACGTCGTACTGTTGTCATGGCGTGTAATGTTACGAAATTGTTGTCGTTTGTTATGGGAAAAAAAGAAAATTCATTTGGAAGCACATTATGTACAAAGAACTGAATTCCTGGACTGAATGTCAAGCAACGTCAGGTGGTTGGCTGGCGAAAGACCAAGCAGCTACGAAACATATTAAGCACATAACTATTTAGGGTGCAATTATTTGTTGACTTTTGTTTAGCTTTATTCTTTTAATGCGTATCAGATAATTTATTAATTCCAATAATAGATATTAAGTCAAGACATTTAGCAGATCATTAGACTACCTCAATGAGTTTATTGTTTCCGCAATCAGATTTGTAATACATAACTAGTGGGCTAGAAAACTGGACATTTTACAATTTTATAGGTATAGCTCGCAGAGGTTGAGCCTTCTCTAGGGTGATGCCAAACCTGTCGTCCATGTCCAAGCTCTCTGGTGTAACACCATCTTCAAGCCTCCAATCAAAGGAATGAA
>JANPWT010000007.1:25799485-25825478 GCA_024678245.1 Erythroxylum densum
GAATCTCCAAATTCCTTCTTCTTTCCTCAACTTTAAAATTCCCTAAGCCATAATTATCCAAAATAAATATCATAATTTGCATAATTCTCAAAATTAACTATAGGAAACTCATAATCATCATATTTCCAAGCTTTCAAAATTATGAATTTCCAAAATCCTCAAATTCTAAAATTTGACCTAAACCAATTCATCCAAATTCAATCTTATAATTCACAAATTCTTCAAAACTAATTTCATATTTCACAAACCCATATTATTATCTATAATTCTACACCAAAATTTTACAAAATCCTCAAACACACATTTAAGCCTAAACCTTAATTAATTTTCCATCCAAAATTAAACACAACCTAAGGCATATATATCACAATTTACTTCATAAATCACAAACCCATGTCCTCTTCCACAATTCTAAACCAAAAATTCATCAAAAACTCAAAATCCAAATTTTTCCCTTACCTCTTTCTCCTTCTATTTTCGGATTTCTTGGTTCCCAAAGTAGGCTTTCTCCATTTTCCATCCTTTTTCCTTGAAGACAACTCAAAACTCAAGCTAAAAGTCCCATAAATTTCGAAAATTTTACTTTCTCTCTCTTGTTCCACCATAGCCGAAACTTCTCCATTCTTCTCCTCTTTTATTTCTCTTCTCCTTTATTCTGATTTTCCAGCCAACTTCGTGGCTTTATAATGCTTAAAACGACATCTCACCATGTGTTTTAAAGCCATGTCATTAATGAAGGTCAAATGACCATGTTGCCCCTCCATTCAAAGCTTAAAGTCATGCTTACTTTCGGGTTTGATTCGCACTATCAATTTGAAGGAGTTAGTTAAAACTTCCTTCTAGGGAAATATTCTTCTATGTCTTAATTTCATAATGTCACAAAAATCATCCAATTCGGAGCACTATATCAAAAGTTATGCTCAAAACATTTCGGGTATATCCATATTCTAACACATTTTCCATGTACGATTGTTTCCATCCAGAAATTAACATCCTTAAACACAAAATTGAAACTCGATGTCTTTATAAAAATTAGCCTTATGTCTCTAGTTTAATTCAAAATAAGAATCACCTCATTTCGATTCCCAGATCAAAAGTTATACTCAAAATACTCTTAGATATTCCTAATCTAAAAATTGCACTCTAATCCGAACCTCCATTCATAATTTGAAGGTCTTAGGGGCAAAATTGACAGTTCATTTCTTCATATGATTTGTAGCTCCATGTATTAATTTTATTTCGCCTCAATAATCACTTCAATCGGATCTCTACAGATCCCGAATATCTCAAAATACTGAACTATGTTCGGAAAATTTCCTGACTCACTTTGATTAATTTAATCACCCTTAATTTAATCTTAAAAATTCACAAATTTCTCGTAAAAATGAAATTTATTGTCTTAGGAATTCAACGCTTCAAGAATCAACTCAATCGGATATCAGACGGAAAAGATATAAGCAAAATAGTGGACAAAGGTCGGATTTGAGAAAGTAAAGTCAAGAAGACCAAAAGAACAAAACGGTGTCGTGCGAGGGCGGAACGCTCACGTTTGGGCTAGGCAAGGGTGAGACGCTCGCCCTAGCGAGGGCGCTCACAGGGCGAATCACTCGCCCTCGCGAGAGGACACCTGAACCAAAACTTTTTTTTTTTAACTACATAAATTCGAAACTTTCCACATTAATAACTCTTGATTTCGAACTCTAAATGTGACAAATTTGGTCTCTACGGAAAGCTTGAAGGAAGCTCTACAACTTTCACGAAGGACATAAAAATCAATTTTGTCTCTAAAGGGGGCAAAAATTCAGTCAAAGGTACTGCCCCAATTTAATATAACCCTAAACAAATGCCAACTTTGAAAATTCATATCTTTCAACTCCAAAATCCAATCATGTCATATTTTATATCGATGCAAAGCTTGGAAAGTCCTCTACAACTTTCATGAAGGACATAAAAATCAATTTGACCTCTAAGGAAGTCAATTTTTCAGTCAAACGTTCTGTCCTCTAATAATCATGCTAAAACCATAACATAAACTTGTAAAAATCATAACTTATTATTCCTTGATCGAAAAATTGCATACTTTATGTCAAAATAAAGATCAAATCAAATCCTTCAATTTTCATGAAGAACTTCAAAGCTAAATTATCCTCTAACTAGGTAAATTTTCCAGTCAAAGCTTCAGCCATAATATAAGTCAACCTATAACACACCTAAACTTTGACTGATCATAACTTTCACTCCCGATATCGAAAAATTGCAAACTTTATGGCGACAGAAAGCTCTTAATATAAACTACAAGTTTCCAGAAGAACCTTTTCTCAAATTTTGCCTAAATCAAAAGTCAACTATTAATGGCCAAAAAATTCAAACTTTTCACAATTTTTCATTTTTTTCACACTTTCTCTCTTTATTTCTTGATTTTGAACTTAATTTCAATCAACTCATCCACTTTTGAATATTTCTTATTTTTACTTCAAAATTGGGGTCCAACAGTTTACCCCATGAACAGAATGAGTCCATTTTTCGGAGCTCATATGCGACAAGCGGGCAACCGGGAGAAGGCTCTTGTCAACGTGCATGTGACGAACAGAATGGCTCCACTCTCGCCCAAACAGAAGTACATAAACATGTTCAAATCATTTTATCAAAATGCTTTTATACTTTCAAACCTTTTCTTTCATCTTTCATGTTCTTTCCTTTCTATATGTAGATACAAAATGCCACGACATATTTCAAGGCATAACATTGATCAAAATCACAATTTAATTTTATCAAGATATCATGCCTCTTTCACGATATAACATAATCAAAATCATCATGTATTATCAACAAGTCAATTTCAAACAATTTAACACATATCCACATATAGGCAAGAATTTGCCCAATCACACAACAACTGTAAATACATTACCCACCCCATTTCCTTGCTAAGATCCAAGTCAAGGTTGTCTTTCCCCTTGCTCTTGGGTAGGATTCTCTTGGTTCCATTGATTCTTCACCAAATGAAGAGATCTTTAGCTCAAAGGGAAGCTTTTCTCTTCCCCTTCCTTTTTCCTTTCTTGAACGACTCCAAAATCTCTCTTGAAAGCTAACACAATTGAAACCCTAGCTTGCTTTCTCTTCTTTCTCTCCTTCTCTTCTTCTCTTCGTATTTCTCTCTCTTTTTCATGACACTCCTTCTTTTTCTCTTCAATTTTCGTTCTCCCCTCTTCTTAAAATGCAAGACAATACTTCTTCTTCCAATTATACCCTTAATGATCGAGAAATGTCCCATTTCCCCTTCCATTTATGCCTTATTTCTTTTATACTTGAGTGTCTTGCCAAAGGCACCCTTGAATGTTCTGATGTAACTCTTTCTTCTAAAAAAGTGTTCTTCCTTGTCTTAAGTTTCCAGTGACACCAAAATCAGTCCATTTGGTTTAGAAATCTAAAAGTATTGCCCCAAACATTTTCGGACTGTTCTTATATTAAAACAGTACACTATACTTAAATTCCATCCAGAAATCAAAAGTCCTAAAGACTGAAGTAGTTTTCAACTTATTCATACCATTTGTAGCTCCATGTCTCTAATTTATCTTGAAACAAGAATCATCTTATTCGGAGCTCTACTGGTCCAGAAATCATCAAAATACTGAAGCATGTTTAGTAAAATATCCAATTCCTACTCTTCCAATCGATACCCTTACTTTGATTCAATCTATCTTTTTCCAATCAATACAAAAAGCTATCAAAATCTATGGAGGGATATAAAAATGTGTTAAGAAACTATTGGTTCAAGAATTACTTCATTTGGAGGTCGGATAACAAAATTATGGCCGAAAAAATCAAACAAGGTTTGGTCCTCAATCATATTGAACTTGTCTCGGGACAAATGGCATAACTCTCTCTACATATGTCAAATTAAGATCATCTTAGGACTATTTCAAAGAAGATTTTGAGATCTACAACTTTGAAGAAGACATTGAGGTCATATTTTATCATCTATATGGTCAAAATGGACCAGACGATAGGATCAAATGAAGCCAAAGGAAAAAGCAAACGAATAGGAGAAAGCAGACAAATGGGAAAAATTACTATAACTTTCCCTATAGATATCATATTAGGATGTTCTTTATATGGTGTGAAAGAGGACTTCAAGATCTACAAATTTCATGAAGACCTTAAAGATAGATTCTATCGTCTGAAGAATAAAAAATGGAGCAAAAAATAGATACAGGTCAAACATAAAAGAAGCAGAAGACAAAAGTTCACAAAAGACAGACAATACGTCATCACAGATGACACGTCATCACAAATGACATGTTATCACAGAGACACGTCGTCACATATGACACGTCATCATAGAAGAGACGTCATCACAGAAGAGACATCATCACAGACGAAGCAAAACACAGATGACACATCATCACAGATGACACGTCATCACAGAAGAAGCAAAACATAGAAGAAACAAAACGCAGAAGATATATCTTCTCTTATAAGGATCATAACTTTCAGCCTAGAAGTTCAAAAATTTCATACTATATATCGTTAGAAAGATAAAAGAAAGATCTACAACTTTTTAGAAGATAACTTTGTCTAAATCAGCCCAGAGCAATCCAGAATTGCCCTCAAATGCAAAACATGAATTTTACATTCATCCACCAATGTACTGCACCCATTTCTCAACTTCATGACAAATTTTGAGATTCTTAAAGATAGAATTTAAATTCAATGTCTCATAAGAAATGTATCCATATGTTTCTAATTTAATACAAATTAAGAATCATCTCGTTTGGACAACTAGAGAAAAAGTTGTGGCTAAAAGACTGAAGCATACTCTAAGAATATTTTCCAGATCAACCACCCATTTTGTTTCACAATCTTTCCTTAACACAACTCATACCAAGATCTTCTTTTCTACTTCATTTACTCCTCATTCTCAACTCCATCTCAAATCATTATCATCCAAAGAAAGTATATTCCATGATTAATCATGAACTCCAATAACAAAACATACACATATGTATATATTCTCCATCAACTTACTACACAAATTTAATTTCATTTTTGCTTTCATTGTACTTTTAACTTTCCCTTTAATTCTTCCCATTTCGAAATCTCTTATCCACTAAGAGCACCAAAGCAAAATATGAACCTATCCACATTTCTCATTTATTAGTTCTAGTCTTCTATGAAAAGTTTGGGATCCAACATTAACACTCCTTAGAGTTTAGGTAACTTAGAATTCTCTTCTTTAAGTTTTTCAAAACCCACTTATATCGCTAATTAGAAGTCAAGTGTAATTTTGGAAGAATTCCTTTATGTCACTTTTGAGTTTCAAGTTGATTATAAAAGTGATCAACAAAGATAAATACTGATGAATCACAATCTCAATTGAGTGTACAAGGATCAACATTAATATCAACCTTACCTTTTACTCAAAAACATTCTCAAATAAAGACCTCTATTAAATTAGTCCACTATCAATTCTTTCATTGATAGTTTAATCTTCCAAATCACCAAGATGAAAATTCTTATAGAAGAAATAAAGATAGATGAATAAAAATGAGTTTGAGGATAAAATGATTAAAGACATCTATTTATATTGTTATGAAATATAGGACTCCATATCCTAACTACAAAAGAAAAAGTAGTAAATCATATTTATGATGCAAGATGATGGGGAGTAGGAGACTAATAAGAATGTAAAGAAGATTACTTCTAAGGTAATTCATATTAGACTCCCATAAATGGTTTTACAAGCAATATCTAGTGTATATGATAATAAATATATGTAAATAAGGGTCCTAGGATTCTTTCAAGGGAAGCCACTACAAATATTGATAAAGAATGGAAGCATGCATAATTTTATTAATGAAAATGTAATTTAAAAGGTGTTTATAAGGTATAGGAGTTACAAGACTTAAAACATTTATAGGTGAAGGGTTGCATGTACTTTGATTTAAAGTTTGAAAAAGATTTTGTGTACATAATGAAAAAAAACTCAATTTTAAATAAAATTTTGGTGTTGGCATATAGAAGGTATGATATAGTCCGTGGAGTTTAATGACTTTCAGCATTGAACGAGGTGTTATCCAATTCTAAAAACAAACTACATAAAAAAAAATTTGTAACAGGATTAGAAGGTAATGTTAAAGAGGGTCATGTTAGTGAATCATAATTGGTTTCCCATAAATGTTCTACAAACAGGTACAAAATATGAATGTCACTAATTAATGATGTATGTTGAGGCTCAATGGAACCACTAAATAACATGTGCACAAGTTATTATCAGACGATAATGAGATTTTCATTAAGAGAGATGTGGAAATTATTGAGTTACTAATTTAATTTAACCTAATCTTTCAAGAGCCTAAATGTTTACATCCTTATAGTGCTTAAAATCATAAGAATCTTCTAAAAAAAGATATTGAAGTTGTGAGCATTAGTCTAAATAGGTACTCAAGTATTCAAAAGAATGTGATTGAGCCTTGGTTCAAGAACTAACAACTTAAATATCATTCAACATAATGGTATCCTATTTTATTAACCTCTTAAGTTAATTAAAAAAAGCAAATAAATGAAGATTGTGCATTAATTATAGAGAACTAAACAAACATACCATCAAATACAAATTACTGATTCCCTTAATTGAAGACCTATTAAATGAGTTGTATAGAGCTAGGTGGTTCTTTAAGCTTGACTTAATGTTTGGGCATCATCAAATAAGGATCAACTGCTAAGATATACCAAAATGTCTTTAAGACATATGAAGGTTATTATGAATTCTTAGTAATGTCATTTAGCCTCAATAATGCTCTAACAACAGTTAAAAGTCTCATGAATGATATTTTTAATGCACAATTTAAGAATTTTATCTTTAATGCAATTTTGGTTTACAATACAACTTTCTAAAATCACACTAAACACCTTTGACTATTCTTAGACACACTTTAAATTCACCAATTTTATTTCAAGGCAAACAAGTGCAACTTTAGTTCTTCACAAATCCAGTATTTTGGTTATGTTATATCTACTAAAGGAGTTATAGCTATCCTTAAAAAAGGTGGAAACTATAGCAATCTGCCCTCACCCTTCCATTATAAAGGAATTGATGGGATTTTTAGGGTTAAAATGATCAAGGTTAGTAAGCCTTTTTAGATTTAAAATAATATATAATGTTTATTCCAATCTCAGCTTTACTTAGTTACTCTCAAATTTTTATCATTAAAGATTATGCAAGTGATAGGGGCTTAGGTGTTGTATTGATGCAAATCAACATTTTCATTGCTTATGTAAGTAAAAAATTTATTTCTAGAACATCAAGATTTATCAATATATGAGATGGAATTCCTTATTATGATGATGAAAATCGAGCTTGGAACCATTTCCTTAATAGAAGAAATTCATAATCAAAATATATTGTAAATGCTTAAAGTACCTTTTGGAGCAGAGAACCAATATACCATTCCAACAAGTTCGCTTCTAAAGTTGCTTGGGTATGATTTTGACATTATATATAAGAAAGGGAAGGAGAATTCTATAATAGATGCTCTATTAAGAACCTCCATTATGGATTATTTATGCCAATATTATCACATGTATATATTGAGTTATTAGAAAGAATTAGAGAGAGCTAAAGAGAGGACACCATAATTCATGATTTAATTAGGAAACCTACTCAGAGAAATGAGCAATCTAACTTCTTAGGACATTTAAAAATGGAAGCATAAAATAATAGTAATGGGGCATAACATTAAATGAAGGGTCCATATTATTGAAATGATTAATAATGGTTTAATTGGAGGGCATTATGGTGTCTTACCTATTATTAAGAGGCTACAATCTATGTTCTATTGGAAGGGGTTATCCAAAGATGTAAGAAACTTCATCAGGAGGAGTCAAGTTTTCTAAGTAAACAAATATGACATCATAGCTTCACTTGACCTTGTGCAACCTTTTTCAAATCCTAAATAATTTTAGTTAGAAGTTGGTATAGATTACATAGATTTATTAAATTCAATAGTCATGATATGTTCCTTGTAGTGTTAGATAAGACTTAATAAATACACACCATTTATTTCTTTATCTCATCCTTATATTTCTAGGTAAATGGTTTAAGTAAACATGTTTTTAAACTACAAAACATGCCTAACATTGTAGTTAGTGATAAAGATGCTATCTTTTTAATAAATTTGGCAGGAGTTTTAGACTTCATGTTTGAAATTATATATCTTTAATCTAACGACCTTATTCAAAAAAATAATCTAAGTTCCTTAACATGATGTTAAAAAAAATTAACTTTGATGTATATCAGGATGTGTTCCTCATAATTGATACTATTAGTTGATCCTAACTAATTGGTGATTTAAAATGCTTGCCACCCTATTTAAATTGTTGTATAAGTGACCTCCACCTATATATCATTATTTGTTAAAGGATCATGAGTGTTAGAAATAAACTAGGTTTTATGTGATAGGGCAACTATCTTACGGGTGGTAAATTCCATTTAGAATGAGCTTAAAATAGAATGACAATTCAAGAAGACAAGGAAAGATTGCATGAAGATTTCAACATTGGTGACTTGAAGTATCTGAAACTATAACCCTACAAACAAAAGTCTAAAAATCTCTTATATAGATAGATCATTAGGAGCCATTTTGGATATGCTTTAATAAGAGACAAATTGTTCAGCAACACAAATCTTAATTATGAATATAACTTTTTAAAGATTAACATAAAGATGCAAGAAAGCATGTTGGTTATAATAAATCAGTTGTATTGGCAAGATTAATCACTCTTCTACATATTTTTAATTTGAAATATGCTTAATACATGAAGAACAAGAGTTAGAGAATGTTTATCAACATAATCTGCTTCTTTTGAGTTAAATGGAACTCAATTCACATAATTAAGATGTATTTAAGGCCTTTAGTTCATTATGTGTTATTAATTAGCATGTTATTTTAAGTAGGCTATAATCTACTTAATTATAAAAAAAACCATGATAATTTTATTTTAAAGTTATTTTCTAGTTTCATATTTAGGTTTGGACTTGCTATAGGGTTAAGGATATGAAATGAAATAGAATTCATAGACTCCTAGTTAAAGTAGTATTAGTAGTTAGTATTTTAATTCTTATTACACTTAATAATAAATGTTTTTTTAGGACTTTAGTTTTCTTTTCATTATAGGATTTTTATTCTTAAATAGTTTATGACTATAAAAGATTTTCTTATTGATGTAATTCATTCATCATTAATATAGAAATCAAATTAAGAGTTTTGTTTACTTTGTGAGAATTTCTCTTTAACAAGAACTTATTTTGATCTTATCAAGGCAACCTATGAAAATTAAAGTTCTTATAGCTTTAGTTCCAATCAATATGTATGGTTAAGGTCAAGTTTCCCTAATTGATTTGAAAACGATCCTAGGGTTTTAATTCCTTGTGATTTAAGTTTTAGATGGTTTTCAGACTAAGGTTTGCTTTATTTGACATAAGAACTTTGACTATTGAAATCAGTTATTATTTTTCCTTTAAATCTTTGTTTCATTTCTTTTTATTTGTGATTACTTCATTCATCATCCATCATATCTAATTCTTTGTTTGTAATTTCTTTTTAATTTATCATTTTTAAAACTCAATTGGTCCCTCTAGTGAGTTCTAATGAGTTGCTATAGTCCTAACATATTACACTTCTAGTACCTTAATGAGCTTTAATAGTCTTGAGATGAATTTGATGTACTATTTTGTACATTCCATGTAAACTTAGGTTAGCTATTAATGCAATTTATTTACCTTCCAAAAAAAGTTTTTTCATTCTCATTTCTCTTATGTTTTTGAGTTAACTTGCATTGCATATACATAAAAACAAACAAAGGAAAAAGAAAAAGAAATCAAGATAAAAAATATGCATTAAAACCTAAATATCATATATTATGCAATATGGTTATAAAAGATTTGAACATGAGTAGTTGTGAAGATAATGCAAAAATCGATCTAATTTATTTATGAAGGCTGTTCAAAACTAAGTTCTAAACATTAGTTAGATGGTTTAGAGTCCCCATCTAGATCTTCTAGAAAACATATGTTTAAGGAGAAGGAAGAGGAAGATTTTAATTATGATGAGACTAGTTCTAGGAAGGGTAAAAGGGTTATTTCAAAATAAGAAAAAAATTTAGGTAATATTAAGATGAAAATCCCTACCTTTTAAGGCAAGAATGATCCTGAACTACATTTGGAGTGGTAGATGAAGCTAAAGAATATGTTTAATTGTCATAATTACTCTAAGAAAAGAATGTTAAACTAACAATGATTGAGTTGACATATTATACTAGTAGTTGGTGGGATCATTTTATGATTAATAGACATAGGAATGGTGACAGACCTATTTACTCATAGGAAAAGATGAAGATAATGATGCTTAAGAGATTCATTCCTAGCTATCACTATAAGGACTTATGTAGAAAGTTGCAAGAGGATCCTGAGGCGATTATGGCTAAAATCATTGATGGTTTGAATAAAAAGATAGCTTAAGAAAAATGGTGAAAGATGAGTGAAAAATATTAAGTACTTAATAAAAAAGAAAAGAGTGAAAAAAAGAGTGAGTGTGTATAGAAAAGTAAAAAGAATATAAAGGTACATAATAAGAAAATAATTTAAAGTGTAGGGTGCAAAATAGAGAGGAAAGAAGAGAGTTAGTGCTTTTAGTAACTACTTGTACTTTTATACAATGATGTTAGTTTTTCAGCTAACAATATTAACATTTCTTTGATTAATGTAGTTAGGTCTTTGTTACAGAAATGTGCTAATTTATTTTTCGAGGCAATACCATTTGATTTACCTATTTTAAGTGAAAAAGATACATATTTGTTGTTGTTGATAGGTTTAGTAAAATGGTGCATTCCATTGTACTCTTTAAAACCAATAATAATACATATTATTGTTTTTTATTTAAGAAAATAACACATTTGCATAAATTACATAGAATAATAGTAAGTGATAGTGATGTTAAACTCTTAAGTCATTTTTTTGCATACTTAGTGGAATAAGTTAGGAGCTAATCTCTTGTTTTCTACTACTTCACATTCTTAAATAGATGGACAAACTCAAGTAGTTAATAGGACATTTATTACTTTGTTACATATAACATTCAAAAATACTTAAAATAATGGAAAAATATTTATTGTATGTTGAGTTTGCATATAATAGGTCAGTTCATTTTACTACCACTTATTTTTATTTTGAAATTATGTAAACAAAAAACAAAACACAAAGCAAATTTAGAAAATGCTAATAACAATGGTAAAGAAGTGGGTTGGAGATATCTTTGGGATTATGAGATGTTCATTGATCTTTAAATCTAAATAAAAGGTACTCTCATCATGGTGTTAGCCTATGGACCCGATTAAGCTCTCAAACCCTTAATTTCTCTAAAATAGGTAAAATTAATAAGCTCTGAAAATGCCCCGATCTCCACTATAACATAAAATGAGCTCTCGAAGTTCAATAACGAAGACACATTAAGTACTAAGAAACGACTAATTTAGGCCAACCACTCATAAGTTCGGAAGGTGTATCATAAAGGTATGGGATCCTAGATTTGTTGATTAAGTATCCTACCGAATTCAACTAACCTATTGCTACTTTTGGGAATCACTATAGACTATTACATATCACATGCTCATCCTTAGCCTTCGGTTTAGAAAGTTACCTAAAGGGTGATCAAGCCTATAAACAATTCCTAATTCATGACATTTATCCTAAATCCTAAACCAACCTAGACCTACAAGCACCAATTCAAGACAAGTTCAACTCCATTCTCATAATTTCTATCCTTTGATCCTTAAAATATCCCCAAACTCCTAAGTAGTCTAGCCATGCATGTTCATATTAAGCACAATAGACATTAAATAAACCAAACCCATACTTAATTAAATAAAACCAAGGCTGGAAATGATAAATGAAGTGATGAAAACAAAAATTCAACACTAACTTAATAGAAATCAAAAGTCTTTATGCTAACAAATGACTAATCATACCCCAAATTACAAACTCTAAACTAATTGCATCAAAATGAAAATTCCAGCACACATAATTTGCATAAAACCCAAATTAATTTAAGCATAAAATAATCAAGAGCATCACAAATAAGCAAAACCCCATAACTTAAACCATTAAACATTCAAATACCCAATAAATTCAGATCTAAAAAATCACATAAACAAACTCAAACAACCAAGATTAAAGCTAGAAAATTAAAGGAATAAACATCCATTGATCTAACATAAAGGTTCCTTATAAAATTCATGAATTTCAACTATAAAATCCATTAAACATTCATTCTAAATATCCTTGAACATGTAAAAATGTGACTAACACTAATCAAGTTGTGAACCAATAGAATGAATATTAAAAGATTTGGACGTGTGGAAATAAAGTAATGAAACTGTAAGGAAATAGCTACTTATGGAAAGTAACAAATGAACAACCGACTATAGCTAAAAACCAATGAAATAGCTAACGCAAAATGAAGTGAAGAAAACATTGTAGCTGTCTCTACGGTAGAGAGCCTCTCTTGGAAAGCTAACTCCAAGCCACTAACTTGCCAAAAAGCATTGAATTAACCACCATTTTTTGCTCTTCTCCATGATACCGCTATCGCTCTCTCTTCCTCTCCTCCGTTCTACGCCCTGCTACTCTTCTATTTATCCTATTTATGTGTGAGTCCACCTCTACTATTCACACTACTTAATACTATGCGCTTTCGTTAAAACGCATCTACACTGCATATTAAATGTCTACGTTTTACCTTCTGCCTTATCCTTTTGCATTGCATTTTGGTTCATGCCTCCAATTACTATTTTTTCATTTTTGTTCAATGTGTGTGAGTGCATGAAACACACACATGTTGCTTGCATGTTGGCCTAACTTTGTTGTCTTCTTCTGTAGGTGTTTTGTTCTCACTATACTGTCATTTTCTGCCCTTTGTCTCCCAGCTAGTGTGTTAAGGTTGTGGTCTTTTTCTTCTGCCCTATCTCTCACTACTGTTCCTCCTTTTAGCATGAATGACTATGTTTACGTTAAACAAAAACCATTGCATGTGTTTGCTGGCCTTGTCTTAACTCTCCCCATGCTACTGCACCTCTTGTTCTTATTTTCTTTTTAATTCTTGGTCTATATTACTATTCACTTACCTTGTTGCTGTGCTTGATGTGATGAATTAATATTTGGTCTAATTCACTATTCACATTTTATTCACGCCTCACCTAACTCTTGTTCTTCTCTACGCTATCATTTTCTGTTTAAAAAACTTGCTTACCCAACTATGTGTCATCGTCTTAGAGTGGAAAATTGTTGTATGTTGCTTTAATTGCATAAACATCGTTCATATAAACAACTTTTACGTGAACAACGTTTGTATGAAATGTTGCTACACACACTATCGTTTTTGCTGCTCTTATTCTTCTAATGTGAAAATTTAATGTTGTGGTCCATGAATAGTGTCACTTATTAAAACCTCATGCTGCTACTACTTTGCTTCTTTGGTGTGGACTACTCCTTTATCCATTAAACTCTATCGTCCATCATCCTCTACTGTGCTGCCATTAAATCACATTCTTGCATGCAAAAACATGCACGTAAATGATGAATTTCTACTTCCTTATGCCTCCAATGTGTGTTGTCCATTAAATATGTTGTCAATTAAATCACTATTTTGCATTGAGGTAGTAAGTAAGTGATTCTTCTTCCTTTTCGCATATATTTGTGTTCAATCCTTTAATCTACATGAAAACAAAAAATAAACACAAATTAAGTATTTAAACATAACAATAGGATTTAAAAGACAATGAAATGCATAAGAAAATATAAGATAATTCAATCTTATCAATAAGCATTAGATAGATTTTGTTAGGGATTTTCACGTCAAGGTTTGTGCTAACATAGTCAGAAGGAATGAAAAATATGAAAGGCAAGCCAATAAGGTATGGATAAAGGTTATTTTTGAACCTAGAGATTGGGTTTAGGTTTATATATATAAGGAGAGGTTTCGTGCTTAAAGGAAGTTTAAGATGCAACCTAAGGGAGGTGGGCCTTTTCAAAAGATGGAGAAGATTAATAACAATGCCTACCAACTAGATTTGTCAAGCTACTATAGTGATGTGAGTGCTACTTTTAATATTACTTATTTATTAGTGTATAAGAGGGAGAGTCTTAGAGCAACTGGTAAAAGTTGCACCTTTATGACCATGATGTCATAGGCTTGAGTAATAGAAACAACCTCTTTGTAAAAATTATAAAGGGAAGGCTGCATAGATTGATGACCCTCCCTCGACTCTCATAAAGCAGGGAGCCCTGTGCACTAAGGTATGTTGACTATTTATCTTTGTATGTTGTGGGTAATTTAAGGATGAATCCTTTTGAGGATAAAGGGCATGATGGAGATCAGCATACCCCAACACCTATTTTTAGCCATTCTTATAATCCTTCACAATAAATTAGAGGTCTAATAATTAAGGAAAATACGAAATTTATTAATATAGCTTTGCAAGGATTAATTATAGAGATGTAAGAAAAGGAGGTTATTCAAGATAAATCAGATACATTGTCAACATTAATCACTTTGCTACATATTGTTAAAGGTGGAATAGGCCTGTATATGAAGAATAAGGCTTGATGTATGGCTAACAGTCTATTTCACTTCTTTTGAATTAAAATGGAACCTAATTCACTAATTATTTAAGATTTATTTAAGAGCTTTAGTACATTTTGTGTTATTAGTCAACGTATTGTAATTGGGTTATAACTTAATTATAAAGCCCAAGCAGTGTTAATATTGTTTTATAGTTATTTTCAAATTGCTTATTTAGGTTAAGACTTATTATAAGGTTAATTTATAATTTGATTAAAATTCCTTATGACATTAAGGATATGAATTAAAATAGGATTCCCAGAATCCTAGTTAAAGTATTATTAGTAGTTAGTATTTTAATCATTGCTGCACTTGATAAGGAATATTTTTTAGGACTCTAGTTTTCCTTTCCATTTAATGTTTTAGTTTGTGGAGAGATTGTTCTTATAAAAGGTTGTCTTATTAATGTAATTCGTATATCATCAACGTAGAAATCAAATTGAGAGTTTTCTTCACTTTATGAGAGTTTCCTCTTTATTCGTTAATAAGCACTTTTTAAAAAAAGAAAAAAAGGAATGAATTGATAAATAAAAAATTTACATCCTTAAAGGAGTTTCTTAGGATGACTTAATACAAATAAGCACAATGGATACACCTAAACACAAAGGAGAACAAAGAGTATTTAAAAAGCACATTGTTTAGAGATTTAGTGAACTTAGTAGAGCGAAACTAAAATCAGATGCAAGATTCTTCAGTAAACAATTTCTTAAGTCCCATTGATAGCTTTGATGATAAGTGCATTTATGATTTTGCATTTAGATTCAAACTTTCTTGTATTCATTTCTTTTCAAAATAGAATATCAATAAGAACTTAATAGAATCTTATCAAAGGAATTTTTTTTGATCAAAATTCTTATAAATTCGATTATAATCAGTGGGTTTGTTTAGGGTCAAGTTTCTTTTCTTGATTTAAAGATGATCTTAAGGTTTTAATTTCTTATGATTTAGGTCTTAACCTAAGGTTCTAATGACTTATAAAAGAAAGCAATGTGAGGTTTTCTTTAAAATTTACAACAAAGATTCTAAATTTGAACCTTATAAACTAGATGTTTTTATAAGGGATACATATATAATTAATGGTTTATACATAAATAATACTTGTTATAGTCAATAGCTTATAGAAGTTGAATGAGTGGGAAAGATCCAAGGTGTAAGGCACATTTTCTTTTTTGAATTGGTTATCGTTCTAACAAATTGAGAGAGATATACGTTTTGCTTAAGAAATGATAGTCATTATGCCAATTTGTTATGAATTACCTTTTTTTAAATCTCTATTCTTTAGAATTTTCTTTCAAATTTTAACTTATTCTCTTTATCTATTCATTCATCTTTATTCAACATTCATAATCACTAAAAGTAATTAATGATCACTTTATAAAATAAATTAGTGTATCATTTTGTGAGTAAAGCAGCAATAGAATTGTTAACAAGCCATGCTTTGCATAACTATACTCTTTATTGTAGAGGTTGGCTTAGAAAGCTTCATATCGAGTACAATTTCAGCTTATTAGTACCATCTTCTTCTTTTACTGAAAGTTCATACCCATAGTAATATGAGTTTGGTTTTGAAGTTGCACCCACTTTTGGGGTTCTAATGCTCAATAGATTTTAATATATACCACTTCTATTATACTATTACTATAATGTATGGCATTAGATTCCCAAATTTCATATATACAATTTGAAACAAGATTGCTTAGATCTAATAAATATTAACCATTAAGTTCTATGATTTAACATGTATCGAGTTTTGTTCTTTACTTTTTTGGATGAATAAACTTGATTTTTTTAAGAAACCCATCATTACCTTTAGGTATATAATAGATAAACCAATGTATAGAATACTTCACAAATCACATGTATGAAATAAAGTCACTTGAAAAATGAATAACTTAAAATCAAATGGCAATATAATCAATACAAATAATCAATAAAAATTTCTAGCGTAATGTGTATCTTTTACTTTTATTCACTTATTTTCTATAAGTCTTATCTCTATTAAACATAATATGAGCTTTATTGATTAGCATAGGGTCAACCATAAACTTGTGTAAATAGAGACAATGCATAAACATAATTATTTTATTATACATTTCTATTTAAGTAAGTTGCTAAAGAGATTGACTAAGGTTGTAAACCCTTAAACAAGCTATTGAAAATCTCAATCATCTTTATTAAAATTTATTTATAAGAATGTCAACAAGATCTTTTTACACCTTTCTTAATACACAAAATTCTTAAAAGAAAACTATATATCCATAAAACTTATTTAAGTAGGTGTGGGAAACCCAACAGTTATTTATAGTAACTTAATGAGCCTCCTTATCATAGGTGCAATAAGAAATTATTACACTGTAATAAGGTTTCATTTTCTTCTCTAGACATTAACACACTTGATTAAGTTATTTACTAGATTACTTTATTATCTTTAAATCATATCAAATTTTAATTTTCTTAATATTAATTTTTTAAAAATGATAATTAATAAATATATATTAAGAATAAAATTCTAACATTCTCCCCTTTAGAAAAATATTAATTACTATATTTATAATAAAAATTAAAAAGGATAAGAGAATAAAAATTATATTGTATCAGTTAACCTTTATAAAATATTTTATCTAAGGATAATAAAAGTCTATTTTTTGATCTTATAAGATTTTCAATATGGAAAGGTATTAGAAACTTATATCATATATAACACATATCTAATACAATTACATATTTAACAAGCTTAGTATGATGAAGAGAAGCAAATTTCCGATATTTTGGAACAGTGAGATATTTAATTACGACCAACTTATCCGTACGATAAGGGTTAAAATTCGGAGAGATACTGCCCAAGATCCCTGTGATAGAATCTAGCAGTGCACGTATTTAAACGTTCATTGAATGACCAAAATACCCCCAAAAATCAACGAGTTATCTCTTTGTGGGCTGTCCACTAAACCTTTTAACTACGTGCTGTTATAAAAGAAACTCCCAAAACCCTAGCCACTCTGCACAAGGGTTTTAGGGAATCTGAGCTCTGAACATAGAGAGTTGAAGAGCGAGCGAGGGGGAGAGACGAATAAGCATGGTTGCTCACAAGGAAAAGAAGATCAAAATATCGGAAAAAGTCGATGAGGAGACCAACCAAATCGACGAACAGCTTGTCCTCTCCATAGAGAAGCTCCAGGAGATCCAAGACGATCTCGAAAAGGTACTGTCTTTTACACTCTGTTTAGTTCTTTAGCTTTAGGCCTCAATTGGGTTGCTACGTATCCTTGAGATATTTTTGTTATTGTGTTACGTCTTTGTTTACGGTCTGTTTTGTTTCATCATAAATTTGACCTGCATTGTTGTTTGACTGAATGCCTATTGGATGCTGGCTGTTTTTGCTTGATGGTTCGCTCACGGGAACTAAATTGTTGAATTTTGTGATTGTTTGCTGTAGTCAATATTGAGAAATTAGGATGGATCAGATTTTGTGTGTAGTGAGATAAGAAGGAAATATTTGCGTATGATTTATTAAGTCAAGATCACGTAAAATTTATAATATTATTAACACAAAATGTAATAAAGTATAAATCATAATTCATAATTTGGTGTAAAATTTGATTTTATTTCTTGTCATTTTTTTGTGAATTGTTTTTGAAATTGTTACATCTCAACAATCCAAATGTCTAATTTCTAACCGTATTCACAGAACTTATTAAAAGAACCTTTTAACTGTTGTAGAGAGAGTTAGACAAAAAATGCTAGTTCTTTTGAAATCTTAGCGATTTAATTAAATAAAAATTTAATTGTTATTAAATATCAATTGTATTTGAGTAAGATACAATATCTTATATTAATCTTTAATTATTAAATATTTCATATTTAATCATAAAATTTATTCAATTTAATATTAAAATCAAACTTGATTGAAACATTTTTCTCTCTTTAACCTATTCTTTGTGTGCGACTCATTAAGTTCTTAAATACATCGACAAAAAATATAAATTATAACCTTAAATTATATTTAGGATTGGATAAATTGAACTCCTTTAATATATCTTTAATTCTCTAATTATATATTCTAATTATATATTGATCGCTCAATTATATACATATAGTTTATACTATATCTATTGACTAACGATTGAGCTATTATTGACTATAATAGATCATTATAGTATTAAAAATAACAATCTCTATGAGATACTTTGGAGATTTCAAGTCAAATGATCTCTTATATAGTTATCACAATAAGAGTTTCTATATTCATATAAGTAATGTTTCAAACATAAATCTCACATAGGGTCAGTTCAGTGAATTTTTTTTTAAGAAGCATACACATTTTTGTTTAAGTATCTCTATGTTTTAGTTTATGAGATCGACTATTTTCATAAAGAAAAATATAAGGTGTAATATTTTTTTACATTCTATTAATGTTGAATTTTAATAAAATAATGATTATGAATAATTTAAGGATGATACATAAATATAATATAATTCTTATAATTACGATCTCATTTACAATATATGCTTATCCCGATAACTTTATTGTATACATTTAAATATGTATAAAATAAAGAATGTCTTTAAATAATTATGTCATTAAATTCTAACCAACTGATTAGTAGTAGGATGTAAACTAACAAAAGATAAGGGCTGAAATTTAGATTACGTTAGGATTCCTTCTTAGATAAGAAGTAGTAGAAAGTTAAATATGTTATTCTATTTCACATATGTTACTCCAGTTGTTTACGGTTTATAGAAGTTTTATTAGAACTTGATTTAAATTTGTTATGAATCATTTTCTACTAGAATAAGGGTCCTAAGAACTCTATATATATGTGTACACAGTCCTTCAATAATAAGAAGCAATCTAAAATTTTTCTATAAACTTGAGATTTCAACTAAAAGATGTAATACTTTTTTTATAAGAGTGATTACTAGTTTCCTACCTTCCATTCTTTGTGTTCCTTACTAAATTCCAGAAAACCTAGCCAACATTCTAGTTATCTCAAACCTATATTTTAGCCATATTAAACTCTAAAATCCTAAGCCTAAATTTCCAGCAATCAAACCTTAAAATTCCAACCGTACAAAATCTGAAATTTCCTAGCCAAAATTCAACTTGGAAACTTGATATTCCAGCAAACTAATATCAATCATATTTCCTAATTTTGTGCTTTTAGCTACTAGTTAATAATTCTTCTATTTTTCCTACATTATCTATTCTCTTTTTTTTTAGTAATTTGAGTAGCTTAATTGAAAAGTATAGTAACTTGGACAAAAAAAAATCAATATACCAATGAAATCTCTAAAGGAACTAGCAGAAAATAAAAGATAACTAAAAATGTGAATGTGGAATATCAATAACATGGCTAGACATATGTTGAGAACACAACAAACATGCATTCTATAAGCTAAAATGATTCATAACAAATTTAAATCATGTTCTAATAAAAATTCTATAAACCCTAAACAAGTGGAGTAACATATGTGAAATAGAATAACATATTTAACTTACTACTACTTCTTATCTAATAAGGAATCCTAACATAATATAAATTTCAGCCCTTATGTTTTGTTGTCAACTCAATTCTTAATCTTCATCCCACCAAATTAAGACTTGTAGTTGGCTAATTTTTTTCTCTTTTATTTCTTTTATTGACTTTAAGTTCTTTTGCATCAATAAAGTTATGTGATTTCATGATTAAAATGGAATTTTTAATGGAGTTAGACTTTATTACCCTATTTTCAATAAGTAGTACTTCTTCAGGAAGAATTTAGGGGAATGTTGACAGTTTAATTATTCATCATATAGTTTTTAAAATTTTTATTTATGTTTTTCTTTTAATGGATGAAATTTTGTTAACATTAGTGGTATAATCACTAGATTTGGATGTTTCTAGATCAATGAAGAAGCAAGTGATAAGGTCTTGGAGGTAGAGCAGAAATATAACGAGATACGAAAGCCAGTGTATCAAAAGAGGAATGAGATCATCAAATCAATTCCAGATTTCTGGTTAACTGCTGTCAGTGATCTGTTCTAATCTGTTAAGATTAAGCAACATGTATTATTAACATTTTTCTTAGTAGAATATGGCTTTTATGCTTTGATCATGGCATTTTTTGCAGTTTTTAAGTCATCCTGTTCTTGGCACACTTTTGACAGAGGAGGATCAAAAGGTTAGGTTTAGATTCTCATACGCTCCAAAATACTACTGCGTGGTTCTGCAGATTTGCTAAAATTTCCTTTCCCCACTGCAATAATTATACTTCTGTTTTTTAAATCTATCTGTTAAATTTTAATCTTACTTTATGGTAGTGTAATACTGGTGACAAGTGTTGCTTTCACTGCATAGTGATTTTTAAATTTTCCTTGCTTGTTAATAGATATTCAAACACTTGAGCTCTTTGGAAGTGGAGGATTTCAAAGATCTGAAGTCGGGTTATTCTATAACATTTGTAAGTATCTTGTTAGATCTTTCATTCAGAAACTTGGTTTTAAGTGAATGAATTGGGTCCTGACTATATAGTCTTCCTTCAGAACTTTGAGCCGAATCGATATTTTGAGGATACAAAGCTTACAAAATCTTTCACCTTCCTTGATGAAGGATCAACAGAAATTACAGCAACAGAAATTAAGTGGAAAGAGGGAATGGTAAGTGCTTCTGATGTTGCGGCAAAAGAAACTTTGGTTTTTTTCTATTCTTGCTTGATATTGTTGTTGTTTCTGGACTATATGCTTTGGTTCTTTTCCATTCTTGCTTGATATTGATGTTGTTTCTGGACCTTATGAAGGGTCTGCCTAATGGAATTAATCATGGGAAGAAACGAAAGAATAGGCTTTTGGCTGAGGAAAGGTTGGTTTTTCTTGACTTGTTACGTACTGTTTCTCCATTTTCTCAATAATTGGGTATGAAAATACATCACTTTTGTTTCAGGAATTCGTTGTGTTGTGGTTAAATCAATGGCTGCTGAATACTTTCTGTTTCTAATAACAATCCTAGTTCATGGTCAACTGCTCTCAAATTTTGTTTCCAATGAACCAATGGTTGCTTTTGTATATCTAGGTGAAGTCCAAGGCTGCAGATTAAACATGTTTCATATTCCAAATAAGTTAATCATCTCCATAAATTGTACTCATTTTCACTAATTCAAATATCATTTGGAGGTTGTGGAAGATAAACTCTGTCTGGAAGGTCTTAAATATTTTTGCCTCTTTTGAAATTTCCATTTATAATTTGTCTGTAGACATTATTTTATATGCAAGATTTTGTTTTGACTCTAGGATATTGAATTTCTCACATCTTCGCTAACAAGAGGATGACCTTTAAACGTAAGAATGAGATTGCTGTATTTTGACCTGACAGGTTTAAATCATTGGAACTGTCTTTCTGCAACTTATTGGGAATGCTGTGTGAATCTGACCTTGATCTCAATTCCTAAATGTGGATTTTGTGCAATACGACTCCCTATTCCATGTATTTGCATTTATGGGTTAACTTGCCCCTGAATTTATCTCCTTAATGCAGCTTCTTTAGCTGGTTTAGCAACACTCAGCAGAAAAGTTTAATAGATGAAATACAGGATGAGGTGAGTTGCTTATGCATGTAGAGATTGCTCTAGATCCTTATTTTCTGCTTTGAGGTGACGTAAATGATTACTTCTTTAGTGAAGCTGCTGATCTTTCCTTGAAAATTTCAGGTTGCAGATATAATCAAGGAGGACTTATGGCCCAATCCACTGTCTTACTTCAACAGCGTAATATTTCTTGTGATTTAACCATCCCATTTTGTTTTGCAGTAAAGTTAGCCTGAATGTGATTGACTATATTCAACTTGTCCAATGCAGGATCCTGATGAAGAGGATTCTGATGGAGATGAAGGCGACGACGTGGTATATGACTTGTATTAATATGAGCCATGCAAATAGTTTCACATGCCAGTGCTTAGCTTTTCATTTTTAAATTCTTCACTGTTACTGCCAGAAAAGAAAATCCCATTAGTTTCAGTTCCGTGGTGTTCTGATACTTGGGCAGTAATGATTGCAAATTTAATTAAAGGTTCATTAAGTATTTAGCTTAGACTGTTGTTAATTTTTTCTTTCTGGAAGTAAAGATATGTATGGGTAGAGATGATCTTTTTTGGTGCTTTCTCTTTTTTGTTAAAGTTGCCGAGGTTGCAGAGTAAACAAAGGAGAACATGCTAGATTTAAACTTAGTGCAGTCAAACTTCTCTACAACATAACAGTCTTAGTTGCAATTAACACTTTGATTTGCTCCCAAGGTGACTGCTAGATAACCTTATTTTGTTATGACATATTTGAGGGAATGAGCTCTTAAACAAATTACTTGCATGGTACTGAATACAAACTAGTTGGACACCTATGATTAGATTTTGATATGGATTGTCACGTGTACTCCATGCTACTCTACAGAGGCTCGATGTTTTTAATTGTCAATCACGCATTTTAATTGTAAAATTGGTTAAATTGTTTTGGTGTTTCTGTGGCAGTAATGAAGTTTTTTTTGGATGTCTACTTAAAAACATGCCTAAATATAGTTCCTGATGATCTGTTTGAATGGCTATGTTAACCGCACTTGCATATATAACATTTACAACTAGTCCGAAGGCATTTAAACTGTCTATGACTTTTATTTATATTGTATAATAGCATGATAAAGATGGGGATGACTCTGAAGAGGATGATGACGAAGACGATGACGACGGAGAAGGAGATGAGGAAGATGATGAGGATGCAGAGGAATGAATTCTTCTTTCATGATATTATTTATGTCACCTTGCACTTGGTGAATAACTTCTTGCGTAAAGTGGTCTTCAATGGTCGATGAAGTACCAGGTGATATGGAGGATAACCGATAACTTATAATAGCTATCTCAACTTTGTAGGCCACTGACTAAACTGCAGTTGGTTGTTGAGGTTTTGACTTGCTTCTATTTCAGTCAAGGCTTTTCTTTCCTGATCTTCGGCTTGGTTTGTTGTGGTTTTTCCGGATAGGCAGGCTTTCTGAAGGAAAGTGTTGTGTTGGGATACAATACATTTACTTTCTTAACTTGTGGTGATGGGAAAGAGTAGAAATTTAGTAATGTGATATAAATTTAATCCGGACATAACTATGTAATATATCCTTGAGTCGGGATATTACTTTGCAGCATGTAATGGCTGTCTTTGTATTAGTTTAATTTTAATTTATTGTGCCCGTAGTCCTTTAGATTTGTTGCTAGTTATCCACAGCTACACATTTTGGTACTGAAAATCAAGTGTTTGATCTCATATAGGTCGGGTTGGAGCGTTCTGTTTCTACTAGGGTTGTTTCAATCCCGTGTCACTTAATTTTGTCTACACATTCGTGTAGACTTTATATAAATGTGTGGATAAGATTTAATACAATAAAGTAGGAACTGGTTAATCGAAACAGGGGATCTGATTCCATATATGTTATCAGTTATCCTCCATATCTTGTTCAGGTGAAAACAGACATATCTTGTTCCATGTCTGTTTTCACCTGAAGTAGGCAACAAGATATGAATAATTCTTGGCTCGTGGAAAGTCTTGTATCTGATTGCAACTACCGAATAATTTACAAATTGAAAAGAGTACAAGCGTGTCTTGGCGTAAATATGTTAATCTAAAAAATGCCAGGACTTGAAGTCCATTGCAGACCAGGTTTCTGTATGCTTCGTTTAACAAATTTTAAGGCTTGGATGTAGCCTAAACTTCAAATTAATGGGTCTGTAAATTAAGTATTCCCAAAAGGTCAATCTTTGCAACTTAGCTTTAAGGATAGAAGCGATTATTTTTATATTTCATAATCTTTTTATAATTTACAATTTTATAGATAATATGAATGCTATTTGTTATTAATATATAAAATTATATTTTTTATCATATTAATATGCTATGTTGTCTTTTTTGAAAAGTTAAGTTGTATAAATAATCAGAAAAGGCCGATGGCCATACAGATAGTCCAATGCACAAAAGAATCCATACCACCAAGGGCAAAGACCACACAGCTTGGGTAAACTACTAGTCCTCTTCACTAATATTAATTAACAATATACTAATTTATCTTAATAATTAATATGTATATTAACCATTTTAACATTATATTCAATTAATTCGTTCATTAAACTTTTACCTTATTATGATTTATTTTTGTTTATATTAATTTATTAGTTTTACATATCATTATTTACGTTAAATAGTACAATAACATTTAGTACGCATTATCAACTTATTTTAGTAGTAATTAGTAAATATAATTGATGATATTTTATTAATAATTAATAATATATTAATTAGTTTATAAATATTAATAAGTAAGATATTTTTATAATTCATATTTTGTAAAATATACAAAATTTGAGTGTTTAAATCTTAGTGTTAAGGAATTTGTCATGCCTCGTTAGTCCACTAGATACAATACGAATGTCGAATAATTATTGTTAATAAACTATTCATAAATTTTTATTTATATTTATTTAGAAAAGAAAGGTCAGAAAATAAGAATAATGTAATTATTACATAATTATAAATTAATTATAAGATATTAATTATCTCATTTATTATTATAGTTATATAATAAAATAAAAGACTTATTCTGATATCATTTTAAACTAATTAATATGCTAATAACTACTATTAGAATATTTTAGTTTATTAAAAATGAATTAAACATTACATATTAAATAATACTTTTGGTATCAGTAGTGAAATGTAAATATGATAACTTATTTATTAAAAATATAAATTCAATTTAGTTATTTATAAATTTAATGAGAAATTTAATTTATTATCATAAAATAAAAATAAAAATAAATTAATATAAAATGTTATTAAATACCATTTTTTGTAATTTATTAATTCTTATTCATTCTTTTTTGACGTCGTTTTTAATGTGAAGTGTTACCTACAAATTGTCGCTCAATAGGAGTTAAAAAATATTTTAATAAAATAATTGTTTTTACTTTTCATAAAATATGATAATCTCTTAATAAAATTAATAAAATCGTATGAAAGGCTTTTGTCTTTTACTCAATGTTATGAATAACGTATCAGTATCGAAATTGATTAAAATATGGTACTATACTCATTTCTATTAATATATGGTACCATTTCAATTAATTTTTAAATTATAAAATAATCCTTAATTCTTTTTAAAATTATAAAATAGTCCCTCAATATATAATACTATATAATTTATAATTTTACATCAATTATGTCTCCAAAAAATCATAACAATATAAATTTGAAATAAAAATAATATATTTATTTTTATTAATATTACTTTTTACATATTTAACATATATACAATAAAC
>JANPWT010000007.1:25969841-25980416 GCA_024678245.1 Erythroxylum densum
AAGAGTACGAGTGGAGGCTGTCACTTTCTTGGCTCAAACCTAGTTTCCTGGTCAAGCAAGAGACAAAGCTCAATCGCTCTATCAACTGCCGAAGCCGAGTACATGTCTGCCGCAAGCTGTTGTTCACAAACATTGTGGATTAAATACCAACTAGAAGATTATTCAGTTCAAGAAGAGGAGATCCCAATTTTCTGTGACAACACCAGTGCCATCAACTTATCGAAGAATCCTATACAGCATTCGAGAGTAAAACATATCGAAGTCAGACATCATTTCTTGAGAGACTACGTTCAGAGAAAAGTTGTGAGTCTACAGTTTATTGAGACAGAGTTTCAATGGGCGGACATCTTCACTAAGCCATTGAGTGAAGAACGGTTCAAGGAAATCAGACGGAACCTCAATATGGTAATGATTAATATCCAACCGTCTAATATTTCACAGCCAAGTTAAAAAGGTTGTCAAAGTTAACGGTGTCAGAAATAGTGAGTTACAGCTGGTAACTTCTCTCTCAAGGAAATTTTGGAGGGAAAGTTTCATAGCATTGAGAACCTCACCGATTCTAGAACACGCCTGATAAGACCTTTTGAGTAGCTTCAAATCAGAAACCCTTCGAATACTCTTAACTCACAAACTTCCAGCCCTCTCAAACCTCTGAAATCACCTTACCTTTGAAGAACAGATTACCGAAGTCAGTTTCTAATTCAGAATCAATGGAACAAGCGATGATTTACAGAAGGCATGTGGATTTCAAATCTCTGAGGAAAGATGAAATGGATATCGAACCAGAGATCGTAGAAGTCGGTTGGAGGAAGTTCTTTCAGGTGCGAGAGTTTGTGTACAAAAATGAAGTATATGACTTTTGGAAGAATGCGCAGATGGTAGAAAAGGCTATTGTTTCTACAGTAGACAAACTGTCCATTATTGTAACAGTGGAGCTTATCGAGAAGGTGACTGGATGACCATCTGTAAGAGAGAAGCTATCGAGCAAAACCAGATGGATGAAAAAAGTTAGTTTAAAGGAAGACGAAGTGAATAGACAATTGTATGGAGAAAATGACCCAACAGAGAGGAAGGCCTCGAGTCTGGTGCCGAAGGCCAGGGTCTTACATGCGATTCTGTTTAACTGTGTCTTACCGAGAGCGGGTTCAAGGCACTGGGTGACTACTCTAGATGAACAGTGTTTATTTTACCTGCTGAACCGCAAACCAGTTGACCTACCATTTTTGATCTTTCATTATATGGTTAAAGGAATGAAGGATACAAATAGCTACCCGTACGGAATGTTGTTAACAAGAATTTTCAGGGAGTCTGGAGTTCGTCTTGATTGGGGAATCAGACAAATGGTGCCTGTTAGGAGTGTTATCGACTCGGGTACTATAAGAAAAATGGGCTTGAAGAATCTCGACATAACAAAGGCAGATTCTGAGAACAAAGCTAGAACTGAGGGGGAGTGGATAAAGAATAAGTCTCCCACAAAGAGTTCTAAATCTCAGGTTAGTACAAATATGCCCATTATTGAAAGAAGAAAATCATCTAAAGAAGTTTTGAAAGAAAAGATGATTTCTCAAAGAGAAAGTAGCCAAGTTAAGTTTAGACGAAAATGTCTTGAAGAGAAAAGGGGAGAAGCTTCTGAGTGATTTTCCTAAGAAGGCGAAGAGATCACCCAGGATTCGAACCTTAAGACAGCAAGAAGAAAAGCGGTCCAGAGAACGAAGTTTGGCAGAAGTCTCTGTGACTCACGCACCGAAGGCTACGAGATCTCTAGTCTCGATAGTAAGTGAAGAATAAGCCAATCAGGCTAAGGAGACTGAGAAAAAAAGAACATTGGAGTCTGAGAAGGAGAGACCCCGACCTCAGAAAACTCCAAGACTAACTGAGGCAGTGAAGAAGACTAAGGTAGTTAGTTAGAAGAAGAGTGTTACTACTGCTATAGAAGTTAGTCAGAATATGACTACTTCAATTGCTGAGATACCAATACCGAAGAAGGCGATTCCTACTATTGTTCTAACAGAGACATCAGCAGAAGTTAGTCAGAAGCAGGATACTCCTATTGTTGTTCCACAAGAGACAACAATAGAATTAAGTCTGGTGAATGTTGTTCCTACAGAGGTTCATCAACAGGAAGCAACAGAACTTAGTCTAGTATAGGTCCAGCAACAAGAATCTGAAGAACTCAGTTTGATTCCATACAATTATTCTAAATTTTTTAGGAAAGACATATTGGAAGTCAGATTGATTGAAATAGTTCAACCTAGAAGGAGTAATTCAATAATCATCAGGGATACACCAAGGAGGCTGCTAAAGGCATTCTTACAACCCATTCCGATAAATAGTGACACATGGCATCTACTCAATAAAGAAGAAAGAAATTTTTATGAAGCATTGAGGTATGCTGCCACAAAGCCATATCCAACAAAGATGACCAGTCAACTGCACACTATTTACCCGATTACAAAGCATACGGTGATAAGGGTTGTACCAGACCTGCAACCTAGATATCCCTTAGATGTTGATAAGGGGAAGATGAAGTTATACCCAGAAGGGGTAATTGATGATCTGTTTGCAGATCAGATTGCAGAAGAAGTGCGAAGAATAGATGAAGTATGCACTTCAAAGAAGACGTTTACAGGAGCCAGTTGTAGTTTTACATAGAAAGATAAACACTGTCCAGTGGGGGGAAAGCTGACTAAAGGGACGTTTACTGAATCCCTTATGCAGACAATAGTGCGTATTAGGCCACTGTCTAATACATTGTCAATTGAAGAAGAAGCCCTATCCTTGCGTGGAAGACAAGTGTTAATGCTACCAGCTCCTTACGACTTAGACCTTCCTGAACCCAACCTATCGGTTCAACCACCTACCTTTGAGATTTTTGAAGACCATGTTCCATCTTCAAACGTATATGTTACAACAATTGCTTTTGAAGAACACCTGGAGAATGATGATCGACCAACATCTTCTTTTGACTTGCAAGCAGAGGTAATGCACCTATGAAGAGAAGTCACAGAACTGAAGGAGTTGGTGAAAGAATTGTTGAAGCATCATCGGTCGTAATCATTTTTTATTATAACAAATAGGGGGAGAAGAGAATGGAGAGTAGAAATCAAAGGGGGTGAACAAAGGAGATGAATTTTTGAAAAAGAAAGAAAAAGATAGGGGAGGAAGAGCAAGCAGAAAATGAAGAAGTCAGACGAAGACAGTATAAAGATATGTTTTCTTATTATCTTCAACTGTACATACATTTTTTTTCTTTTTACAGTTTTTCACCTTAACTGTATGATTATTTGTTATCATCCAAAAAGGGGAAGATTGTTAAGTCAAAATGACTTTACATTAATAATTTTGATGAAGTACAAATATTGAAAGAAGAAAAACAAATGGAGATTGAGAAAAGCAGACGGAAGAAGAGAATAGCAGACGAAGATTGAAAAGCAGACGGAGATAGAAAAAGCAAACGATAAATAAAAAACAGACGGAAGATAGAAAAGCAGACGGAGATTGAAAGACAGGCGAAAGAAAAGCAGACGGAAGCAAAAAACAGACGGAAGCAAAAAATAGACGGAAGCAAAAAACAAACGGAAGCAAAAGCAGACGTGGAGGCCCGAGGGGAGAGAGTTTTCCCGTACATACGGGAGAATCAATAACCCATCACGAACATGCACATAGACTTGTAAGTATCTAAACTTCACACTTATTTTGTAAATGTTTTGCTTTGTTGTATTATAGACAATGATAATGGTATAAATGTCTGGTGCCATATATGGTTGTGTTGAGTTATTTTTTTTGTTCAACAGGAGGAAATATCAAAAAAATAGAGGAAACTATGCCAAAATTTTTATAAATTTTAGTTCACATGTAACAATTTAGGTTATAAATATAGGAAAAGTCATTGGGCATCAGGTCTACACCTACTTAGCTATTTTTGCAGACTCATACAAAGAAGCATGATAGTGTGATATTCATCAACAGACGATGTAAAGAACTGAATGTATGTGAAATTAATGCATTATTATTATTTCCTAATAATAATCCCTTACTAATGCAAACATTGCTTCCTAATAGGACCAAATACAACAAACCATTCAGCTACAGTCTCAAGAGGAACAACCTGTTGATGAGAATCAGACGTATCTTGATACTGTGGGTGGTAGGGACTGTCGTGTAAGGATATCTGGGCTAGGTTCATTTGTGAACACATGTTATTCGCTATCCTTTATGTCCAGTACAGCAGTGTCTACTAGACCAACATAAACCAATAAAGTCACCGAGCTTCGGGCCATAGTGCATACATTGATGGAGCATATAGCTCACATGAAAGAGCAGATGGACCAAATGGCTCATGTGAATCAACAGATGGCTCAGAAAAGATAGGAGATGGAGTAGATAGCTTAGCTGAGACTGGAGATGGAGCAGTTGAAGAGGAGGCTTAGCAGTTCAGAGCACTCATGATCACCACGACATCAGGATTGTACACTGTAATGTTTTTATTACAAACATAAGTTATGTACACTGTAATGTTTTTATTATCAATTAAGATAATTTTAACTTTACATCATCAATTAACTTTCTGATTAAACTATATATATATAGATAATTCATATCTTGAAATCATGAATTTATTATAAGATAATGAAATAAAATTTAGTGCAGGATTTTTAAAAAATTTCTTACTTCTAATTACTGATGGAATATATAATACCATCAGAAAAAGCAATCTAATTTACTGATGAAAACACTAACGCCATCGGTAAATTAGATTTGTTTTGTGACAATATTATATATTCCAACGGTAAATATGAAAACTTTGAGATTATATTAACTTTGGTTTATTGTCAAAAAACATCCGTCGGTAAACTTTGCCAATGGGTACATCAGTTACGTTTATCCGTTGGTATATTTAACATACGGAAACACCCAAAAAATGTATGTCATTAAAGTTACCTACGATTGTCTTAACGACGCCCTTATTTATTGTTGAGTTCCATCGGTAATTACTTTTACTAACGAAATTCTTCTGTTTATCGACGGTTTTTTCCATTGGTAAACTACATATTTCTTGTAGTGAAATGAGTTTAATCAAATTATAGAATTTGAAGTTAGCTCCGATATTATTATTGGGAAATCGGGGAGAGATTTGATATTGCATATAGTAGAATTATTATCCGATATAAGTGTTTAATCTCTAACAATATCTATAAAACGAGTTGAGAGGACTCTGTAACTATTACAGAGAGGGTTAGGCAAAAAGTGCTAGCTCCTTTAGAGTTTAAAAATATTTATAATAGATTTTGGATACTATAATAATTTAATTAAATTTCAATTTCAATTTCAATTAAATTTTAACTAGAATAATTCTAATTAAATACCAATTATGCCCAAATAAGATCCAATATCTCATATTGATTCTGATTTATTAAACATCTCATATTTAATTATAAAATCTCTGAAACTTTAAATCAAGTTAAACTTGATTAAAATATCTTATCTGTCTTCAATTAGTTCTTTTGTGTGTAATCTATTAGGTTCTCAAATATATATATTAGCAATTGATATAAATTAAAACCTTAAACTATATGTATGATTAGATAAATTAAAATCTTGAATTTATTTTTAATTTTATAATTAAATAATTTATATCCATAAATCAAGATCAGTGTCCAACAACATATAATAATTACCTAAATATTTAGAAATGTCAAAGTATTTTTTACTAACCTTTTTGTACATGATTTTTTGCATAATTTAATCATTTCATCATACAATGTTTCGATTAGATATAGAGCATATAATTAGTGTCTACTTCATTTGATTTCAATCATGCTAGTTCTCTACCATTAGTAATTGAGTCAATTAATGACATTTGTAATTTATTTCATGAAGTAGCATTTTTAACTTGGCCAAGGATATTTCGAATCAATTCTAATCCAAAACAAAGAAATATTATCCCTAATTGTTTTAGGGTGATAAATTCTATATTGTTCACTTAACCACCTCCATATATATTATGCTACATCCAATGACTATCGATTGCTACTTTGATTATAAAATGTCATAAATAGTATATAAACATAATAATCTCCATATAAGATAACTTTGGAGATCTTAAATTAAGGGATAATTTATACAAGCATTATAATGAGAATATCCATATACATACAATTAATGTTCCAAATGAATTTCTCATATGGAGTTAATTTAGTGAACTCTACATGTTTGTTTAAGTATTTTTCATACTTTAGCATATGAGATCAACTACTTCCTTCATAAAGAAAAACATAATGTGAGTTAGTCTTTCTATATTTTATTTGTAACACACATACGTGAACATCCAGAGGACATTCAAGAACATAATGAGAATGACATGTTAGAGCTATCATATTCACTATTATGGCATCATACATATCATAAGTGATCATAAGCTTAACATTTCTCATTTCATTTCACAAACATCATTTGCATTGTCATTACCTCTCATAATCCATATATGTACCATTACAAAAACATCTATGAGTTTACTACTTTTTACAAAATATCTAACGTGAAATGAGATGCTAACATAAACAATCAATCTAAACTCCTTAAACATCAGCTGACCAGACCTTTGTGCCATTCCTGATTCCAAAATTGACAATACTAGACTGCTACTAGATTGCCTTAAAAGCTGGGTCTCCTTAGTACCTGAAAGACAATGTTGTAATTTTAATGAGTTTTACAAACTCAGTGAGAGAATCATCATCGATGTGCTCACTCGAGTCAAACACAGCATCACAAGTATATCACATTAGCCTGAATCAATTCCTATATAGTTTTGTATACCAAATCACACTATACATCATATCTCAATAAGTACATTATAATACAAACATGTCATAGCATCTTTTCAGAGCAATCCAATCTTTAACCTCAATCATTCATATCAATAACATGTAGACAAGTATTGCATACCACTATATTAACACAATTCAGTACTTTTATCACAATCATTCACACGTACACAAACATAGCATAACATTATATCAACTCAATTTAGTCATTCTTTACAATGTTTCACATGATCCATGTAAAGATATATATGCAATGCATATGAGACTACACTTTCATTTTTATTTTGTTGTGATTGAGCGCTTATTTAATTGTTCCATATTTATTGTAAATACCGGGCTCATTTCAGATATTGTCCCGTACCCACTGTGAATATCGGGCTTATTACTCGTTGAGCCTGTGGCTTTGTGTGCATATTTATGAGCTTTAAGCACTTTTTCATGTTGGTCACTTCAATCACAACTCCTTTATCTGATCATGCACATCAATATAATAAAAATGCATCAAATCATATATTATGATATCAATAAATCTCATTTAGTGTGCACAGTCATATATCACATTTATCATATCTACGTGCAGCATTCAACATATAGTTGAGAACACAATTTTCATATTCACATTCAATTAGAAAATACTTCCAATACATTTTCAAATATCAAACTCCTCAGACCATCAATGTTTGGAATTAACACAATCATATCGGTAACAGTTCAATATCTAATAGTTAATTAAGAACAATTCAAATATAGTGAGTCATCATCTAGGTTAACTTACAGCATGCTCTAGGTTATTGCCTTGATGTGCCGGCAACATCTGGAAGTTGTCAGTCAATTTGTGCTTCTAAATAATGCAATATACAAATATGTACACATTACTAACTTGTTTAATCAAAAAAGTACTCAATCATACACATGTATATGTGTTATGTTCAATGCATGGTCAATTGACTTTTCCTGGGTATGTATCCTTAATCATAAGTCTTGATCATTCAAATATTATAGCTTGTACATAACTTGTTTTTAATTAGGTTATGCCTTAAGTAAGTTTGATTAATCCAAATTCATCACTCATTCATTCACCAATCTTTTTTTTTGTTTTATATTCACCTAATTTCCCAATTCTCATTCATTGAAACCTAGTTCACATTGTTCAAATCCTTTGAATCACATTTGTAATCATAAGAACATCTTTATGCCATTAACAACTCATACTTCTCAAATTCATATACATTGATATCAAATCAATCCATTTCTTAAGTTTCATCATCAATTAACAACCTAACCTTATCAAAACTTAACCACTTAATCCAACATCAAACTAGGTTCATTTTCAATCCCCAATCAAGTTCAAATACACCAACGTAAAGTGTCTTGTCCTTGTGTGGTTCAACAATTTCACAAAATAGAATTTACCATATCAAAACCTTACCCGCGATCGTGGGGTACCTGACAGAAGCTAATGCATCTACCCATGGTCGTGGGATTAGTGCCACGATCGTGGACTACTCATTTCCCATATTCATTCACCTTCATTCCAATTTCAAAACACCTTCATAATAATCCCTAAATTATGCCTAAAATATACCTTAATTTTATGTCAATTCCTCATTAATTTTATCACTAATTCTAACTAAAAATCATTCATTTGGAAGCTCAGAACTATTGTCTTTCATGCATCAAACAAAATAGAAACTATCTAATTCACCATCACATTCCAGCACAACCTCAACATCAACATAACATGCAATCAATCCCAATTCATTCATCCTAGGATTTCTATTATAACATGACATAAAGAACATTCTTTTATTTACTTGTCTAGCTCAAATTTTCATCTCAGTGATTAAGCTAATTCAGCTCTCTATGTATGCAAAATCATCTAAGTACAAGATGAAAACAGGATGTTTCCAACAAAGGTAAAATGATGATAGCAGATTATAGCTATCTTTGAGCAGATTTTCTTGTATAGATCTTGTAGTGAGTATGAACGAAATGGAAGCAAGGTTTAGAAGTTGGGAGGGTTTCGGTGGTGAGAGTAGTGGAAAAGAGAAGAATGAACTAAGCTGAAACTTATCCTACAAAAACTTGACACATCAAATGCTAGGTGTCACCATATTACATTAACATTTGTCCTTAGGCATGTAAGTCACTTGTCCTATGTATATGTTGCCAATTGTCACCTAGTTATTAGTCCATTTGTCACTCCATGATCAATTCCATTTTTCAATTAATTACCGATGCCAATGGTCACTCAATTATAGGCTTAGTTATCCTAATTTTTCATATGTCAATTTGTCTTACCACTTGGCATTTTTCCTACACCAAATGTACATTTTAATTCATTAATTTTCCAATTGTACCAGTTAATTCCAAATTTACTACTTTTAATCAACAAACCAAAATGCAAGGTATAAATAATACATAATTCACATCATGATCATTTTAAACCTTTCATACCTTGGAATAAATCAAATGAGTGCATATACATTCTTTGTAATATATGTTAAATCATAATTCATGTGTGTATACTATCATTATGTATGTGAATGGAATGCAATCCATGAATTCTTAATGATATGGCCATGTGCAACTATCTAAGGGTCTAACCCTCAATTTGGAAAACGGGCTATTACACAACCATAGCGTATAATCAGAAAACTTATTTATATATTAAGGCGCTCAAGCTCACATATGCAAACAAATTATGAGTCTCCTTAGTTAAAAAGCTCTCTCAACTGTAAATCTAAGCATATAGAAAAATTCTTATAATATTTCTAGAAATATAATTCCATTTCCATATCAAAAGCAGTATCCAAACAAGCTCAGGACCTAACTAAAAGCCTATTGATCCATGTGCTCATCATTGATATTTTCTCATATTAAGGTAAAACTTGATTGGACTTCCCATGTTCAACATTTATTCATTTCAGGCAAGTGACAGATGAGTGTACATAATAGAACATAGATTAAGGTACTGAATTTATTATGTCAAAAAGTAATTTGGAAGATGAGAACCTTAAGACATTAATCAATAAGGCATATCTTGATGGATGATTTGTAGTAGTCTATGATCTTGAGAAAAATTAAAGAGTGTACCTCCTCTCCTCCATCAAATTTCATATTGGCTAATGCATAAGCAACTTATAAGTAATTATAAATTCTTAAGTACATATGTCTACTCTACAAAACTTGGAATTGGTTTATTGAATTATTTCAAACAAGTTTCTATTTATGGTTCATCGTTTTTCTTACCTCTCATTTCACTCACAAAATGACTCCTCCTCTAAAAGGTTAGCGCTGACTAGAATTCCTTCCACTTAATGACAAGTTATGATTTCACTCCTTTCTAGACTAAGAAAATTCACTGATGTAATGGTCATGCTTCTTGGAGACATTCAACAAATTAATCATGAAATTATAACTTTTCATTTCATTTCATTCTTGTTTCATCTTTTTACATTGTTATCAAGTAGATCTCTACTGCAATATAGTTAATGTTTCCATCTTCAAATAGATAATAGCCAATGGTTTTCAATCATTTTAGCTCTCAATTTTGATTGAAACTCTATCAATGTCTAATCAATATATATCACCTAACACATACACATTCCATCTATATTGAGGAAAATAGTTCTATACCCCAGGTAGGTAATGCTATAAATATGTAACACCCGGTATCTAGTTTACCCGATACACCGAAATAAATTGATATTGAGACTGATGTCATTAAAAATCATAGAACAGTGAATAA
>JANPWT010000007.1:26049326-26063532 GCA_024678245.1 Erythroxylum densum
CATCGAATCTAATCCCCATTGCTGACAACTGATTCATAATTCCCTGGAAGTTATTCAAGTGATCTGTCATAGGAGTCTCATCACTATACTTCAAAGCTAACATCTGCTTTATTAAGAACATCTTGTTGTTCCCAGTCTTTCGTGCATACAGCTTTTCAAGCTGCTCCCACAAGTTTCGAGCATGTGTCTCACCAGAAATATGATTCAACACATTGTCGTCAACTCACTGTCTGATAAAACCATATACCTGTCTATGCATCAGAGTCCATTCTTCACCCGATTTATCATTAGGCTTTTTAGTGGCAAATATTGGTAAGTGAAAATTCTTCACATAAAGCTTATCCTCCATCTTGCCCTTCCAAAGAGCATAATTGATGTCATTCAAAGTAACCATCCTACTAGTGTTGATAACTTCCATTGTTCACCTGAATCACAACTACAAATATCCCGAACCAAAGAGCTTTGATACCAATTGTTTGAGAAAGGAAGTGTCGGTCACGCAGTGGCAACAAACCATAACCAATAGACCTTTCCCTGTGTGAACAACCACAGCCAATCCAAAAGAAAAACAGTAGCCAACAAACTCACCAATACACGAAATTAAGCAACAAGAAATAAATTAAGAATACAAGCAATTTTTACGTGGAAAACATCCCTTAATGTGATAAAGGAAAAACTACGGGACCTAGTCCAGTAAAGAAAAACTCCACTATTATCAATCAAGTTACAAAGAGATTTTCACTTCTAGATATAACTAGAGTCACCGCTAAACTCAAAAAATACAACAATAATCATCAACAAGATGAAAGAATCAAAGAGTTAAGAACAATATCACTCTTAAAATCTTAGCAACTTCGACTGAAGACCAGGTCAAATCTAATATTCACTGTTCAGAATGAAGAACAACGAGAGAGGAATCTCTGGTTAAAATTTCAGGTCAATTCAACTAAAAATCACTATACAATCGAATGTTAGAAGAATACTGTGCAAAGCTTTTAAAAAAACAAAAAATCTCATTTGTTTCTCTTTTCCCTCTCTTTTCTCTTCCGGTTGAACCTCTTTTCTCTACACCTATTTAGGGTTAAAACATCCTTTTATTCTTAAGTTTTAAGCTCCATTTAGAAGTGACTCAAACCTAACAATCATACAGGGAGTTGATGTCTTATACATTTTTAACTTATAACGTGATTCAAGGCAACTTAAGCTGCTTCTTTATATCAACATGAAATTAAGATAGAGTCGGGCGATTGGATCGAATTTTAAATAGCCCTAATTATGAATACGAATACCATAATTTAAAGAGACGTTCAGCCCTAGTTATCAATTACAAACTTTTATTGTGATGGTGTTAGTAGTTAACAGGGGGACCGAGCAAAAACAGCTCACAGTACAAGTACCCACCGTGGAAAGTCATTTAGGGCCACCGATTTGCAGATGAGACATTAGAGATAAGTTTAGTTTTGAGAATGGGTCCAGTATAAAGAGCTGTTGGGAGTACAACAGAAATTTGGATCCTAAAATCCCACCGAACATTTTATGTCTTGCATTACAACACCGAGTCTTCTTTTTAATCATAATTTGCGTCAATTGCAATCATGGCTGGTCTCGCCACAAGCTCCACAATTCAACGGTTCTGATTTGATTCATATGTGGGGCAGTAAGTAAGCACCCAGATCTTTGTTCCATATTATCTGTTCCCTTTGTTTTCAAAGTGTTTTCATCATTTTATTGTAATCAATAAAAAAATTAAAAGGTGAAAAAAAAAGGTACAGAAGATCTGTTGGCGCTGGTAAGTGCAGATCAGCCCCAGAAACAGCAATGCAACGCAATTAAAGGAGGCTTTTATTATGTTGTATTTTTCAATTAAAGAAGGCAAACAAAGCACCAACCAGTACAGATTCGTACCTTTCAAGTAAGACAACCATCGATTGCACAGTGACAACCTCAGAATTTTGTCTGGAGACCCTTTTCTGTTTTCTGATTTTTCTTCAAGTTAATAGTAGAAAGGAATATTCCTCAACTATCTATAGAAAACTATGCTACAGATACCCATTTATTATAATATATACCTCAACAAATTCAAGTGATTTTATTGGAAAACCTTCTTCGCTAGTATATAAGAGTAATTTAGGAGTCATTAAAATGATAATTACTACTAACCCTTCAGATTTTACGTGCAAGTGAAATTTTTACTAGACGATGTAGTTTATAAATCTTATTGCAAATAAAGCATGTATCATTTTTTTTAACATCGAACACAGGAGACTGCAGGCAGGCCTATGTATAATCTACCTTATTACCTAAATTCATAGCTCACTTGAATGAATAAGCTTCCTCAATATTCAAACCTACCTTTTGGATACATGTTTCACAAAAAAAGTCTAAAACTAATCAGATAGCTAGCTATCTGCATGGTATTACTTATTGCATGACAGGATTTACCAGCAGAAAGAAGAAATGCAAGCAAAGTTGATTACCAAGAGAGATGAAATGAAATAGTGGAGTAAGCAGCTGCAGACAGTTAGTTTTACAAAACCAATTCATAGTGTCTACTCAAAAATGTGTATATATTGGAGCCTACCATGAACAAACCACGTCCCAAGTGTCTCCTCTTTGTTCTTCAACCAACTACACGGAAAGAGAGACACGATATCTATGAAAACATAATTGCATACACCAACATTATCAACCACGTACGAGACAATAACGTACTTAATACACACAACTCAACCAAAGGTTTGATAGTGGAAGATGTCAAGCAAACCATAAGATCCTTGGTTCTTCCATGCATGCCTTTCCTTACCTCTATAAGTATTTTATTCATATTCATAGTTTTTAATATCTCTTGATGAATATTAGAATTTGGTGTAAGATGGGCATTGAATTTTCTATCTATATGATTACTTTTTTGGGTCTTACACGTGGGAAAGGTAGCCCTGTGAGCTGTGTAAGACCCATGAAGTTTTGAGTTTCATCATTGATACGTAATTGCTACCTGCAGCACCTTCCATGAAGCTTCCTTTGAAGGATTAGTACATATCATTATAAAGTAGCAAGTGCTTGGATACAAGCAGTTAAGGGTATTACCCTATTTGTATGTACATAGGGACAAAACGCAGAAGATAAGAGACCTCTGTCCAGCTGTAAACTATTTGCATCCATCAAATTTAAACACTTCCAAGTTCCAACTCAATATTATGATACTGATGTGAAAGACATGACCTTCTGCTTTTTCCATTATTAAACTGATTGAGGTGGTTACAATTTGTTGCAACTTCTAAATCAAATATTACTACAGTCTGTTTCTTAACTTCCTTTGTAGCAACCAGGTCATTGACTCCGTACAAAAAGGAGATAAAAATGAAACTTTGTCCTTAGCCCTTACCTACATGGAAGGCTCTGCTGGATTAGCGTTTAAAAACCATGGAGCATTTCAATTTGATTAGTATTGTTTGCATTTCAATTTCATTTCCACAAAATTGATCAAAATATAACAGGTGCAGTGAAATTGGGGACAAGAAAATGCCGCAGCTGCATGCAAGCTGTGGGTAGTTAGAGCATGGAGGTTGAAGGGGCAAAAGGGCTGTTGAGGGTGGTACATGCCCTGCTATGTACGTGATGACATACCAATAGCAGACTTAGGATTGGATGAGCAATAAAAAATACATTCAGCTTATCAGAATTATGAAACTTCCTTTCATAATGCTCATGTCATTAAACTTTCATTTGCACAAGTAATCCCATTTAGGAAACAGAGAGAGAGCAGGGAATGGGAATAAAAGTATAAAATAATGAGGATATAATAATTATTTTCTTTTTGGTGGAGGAGGTTCTTTATGCAGTGGATTTTGTGTTACAGCAGAAGATATTTTTTTGGGGGCAAAGGGAAGTTAAAAGAAGAAATAAAAAAGGTGGGGTGTCTCAGCCTTGTTTTGTGGCTACAACAGAAAAAGGCCAACACTGCATTTAAAGTAAAAGAGAGGACCAGCTAACCGGAGGCAGCCTTTGCATCTCTAGTGGTCCTACTACGGAATGCCACCAGTTTGTGAAAATTTTATGAATATTGAGAGCCATTGCCACCCAGAAATGTCTATGAGTCACTCTCTTGCCTAATTCCTTTTCTTTAAGAAGCACATAAACAAAGGTGATAAGAGATTCTATAACCATAGAAGGGTGTACCTGAGACCCAGTAATATCAAAATTAGAGGCACATTCTCTAAAGGTTGTATACCTTGAGACCCTGTAATATCTATATTTAAGAAACATTCTAAAATTCATACAACTCAAAGATGGGTTTAGTTTTTCTTTAACGTGCATGTTCTGCTAAAGTACTCGGGATCATGACCCCGTGAATAAATTTTCACTCTTTTTCTAATAGAAAAGGCTCAATCTTTTCTTTTAACTTTGGAAATATACTGATGAAAGCTGAATGTAAAAGAATGTAAGGTTAGCTGGGTGAACTTGCTGTGGTGATACCTTCTGGGGTTTGATTGCTTTGCCCTATCATTTTCACTGGCAAACTAATTTCCAAGTTGTAGGCTGGCCCATGCTCCTAACTGTTACTAAAAACCAAATCCAGGAACCATCTATTTTATTCTTTTATTAAAATTATAGAGGGTTGAATGTGACTGATGAGAACAAAAGTTTGGTTCTTCCAGAGAAGATAGCCACCAAATAATTAAAGGACTCGGAGACTAGAAATATAGTTCAGAAGAGGTTTAGAGAGAAGAGGTTACCACGGACCACATATATGTGACAGATAGGGATGAGACAAAATGATCAAGCATTTAATTTCCATGTGAATTGTTGAAATGTTGAAATGTTTGATACGAGTTTTATTGTAACTTATCTTTAACATTGTCACAAAAGTTTCATTTCTTACCCTATCAAATTAATGTATGGTTAGGCTGAAGCCTAAAGCCATTGATGTTTCGGTTGCCCAGAAGGTCAGAAACCGATTATTGTCACAACAGATGATGAAGCAGACACAAAACACTTATGTAAAGACTATATTCGACTAATTAGCAGCTGACATGAAAAGAGAAAAAAAGAAAACTACCACCGCAGGAGTTGCAACTAACAACCAACCGTTGAAACTGCTCAAATCGAAGTCAGTTCACTGTCCCACCATGAAAAGGATAAAAAGTTACTGCATTTCCTTGCGGTGTGGGAACAGATGTAGTGTTTTATTAACTAGTTATTGCCTGTCTTATTAAATTATATATATATGTGGTGTGTATATAAAATTAAACGATATAGGGTTTGAATATTCTAATGAAAACAAGATTAGAATATACAAAGGATCTCGTTCCCTTGCCAGCTGAGCATTCAGATTTCAGACATTCAACAAATAATATTCAAACCCAAGAAAAAAAGCAGAAGTTTCTTCTGTTATGTCACCAGAAAACTGGTACCTTTCCTACCAGAACTTGCAAGAAACCAAAAATCTATTGTTTTAGGTAAAACTTCAACGTTTTTTGATTCTAAATAAGATCATTAGGGGCATGATATTGATTGTAATTGCAGAGATTCCGGGGACAGATCGTACGTTACATTTATTTAGTGCATGTCGGTTGTCTCACGACCTGATAATATTCATGATACTGAAGGCTCTGCATGCACATGGGTCATGGGTTAATAGGAGTATTAATGATGACAATATTAGCATTTCTTTTTTTCTCAAAAAAATAATTAGAAAATTCTTAATCTTAACTCTGACATGCTTCGATTAGTAATTAGTGGGTGTAAGAAAGCATGGGCTGCTTATACCAACTACAAACCTGACCAGATTGATGGTCCGTACAAGGTAAAGTGCTGAAGTACCCCACATTCTCTGACAAAGGTATGCAGTTGGAGTTTATCAATGCACTTTGCAAAGCCTTTTTGATTTCTAATGACTAAACACATTGCTTCTCTGTTACAGTGCAAGCCCATGCACATATCGTCATTGGCTTCACATGGTCTAAAACCATAAGTAGAAGAGACAGGGGATAGAGATAAAGAGAGATTTCCATAGTTAAAACTTGCATTCCTTGATTTCTCTCACAGTGGTGTGAACAACAAGTCAACAACAACTACTACATCTGTGAGGAAAAGCGAGAACTTCATACAGGTTCACCCATAATATCAATCTTCACGAGTAACAGGTTAGTAATTAGACATAAAAACCCAACATGGGTTTTGAAAGATCTCCAAAAAAAAAAAACAGAAATCCATAGATCAAAAAATCACATTGAAGAACATGTTAAAAAAAAGAGAAGCTACCAACAACTAGACAGTGTAGCTTCATCTTGGCCATGTTCTCCGGGCAAGTGTCGGAACTTGCACTTAATAACCCTTTCTTTTCATCTGAGCATTGATATTAAAGATAGGAAATCAACTTCTTTACAAGGGATGGTGAGTCCCATATCGTGATCGAAACCAAACTCTTCCTCTGCTCGTTGAAGCAAGCGTTGGAATTCAGGATGATTCAAGAATGAGATAGGAACTATGTATCTGCTTCTGTTTTCACCAACGTATACTGCAAAATGACCCTTGGGGACATCTATAAGGAGGCCATTGTCGTCGTAGCCATGTTTTTTGCCTAAGCTGGAACATCTCTTCAGAATTTGCTTGAGAACTGCTGTTTGAGATAGTTTGTTTGACTTTCTGATGGCCATTTCGAGTCGATACAGAAGAAGGTGTAGAGCTAAGAGAAGGGTAGTTTACACTTGTGAAGAGTGAGGCCAGAAGTGGTGGTGGGTGTTGGGAGGAGCAAGCAAGTGATGGGGTGGTATTTATGAAGAAGCTTGAATAGAGGGAGGTGTGTGTGTGTGTGTGTGTGTGTGTGGAGAGGGTCATGTGGAGTGTGGGGCATAGGGCAAAACGCATGGTGGGAGCCAACACCCATTGGGTTTACATATCAATGTTTGTGCTCATGATGACAAGTGGACCATCCCTCTTAATTTCTTTCTTCCCAATTTTATTAGAATATGAAGTTAAAGTTTGAACTTCCTCTAAGCGTCACATCAATAGTTGTCTTAGTTTTTTCTTTTATCATAAAGTGTGTATAAGAAGAGATTGGTGATGACTTGAATTCATTATTTGAAGTTAGAATTGCACCTTCTTTTCCAACTTGTAATATAAATAAGAAATTTATTTGGTCAAGTCTTGGAATTATTTCCAAATTTTCTACCCAAATTAGTTCCATCGACCTCGTGGTCAATGATGCTTTAAGACCTAACTTTAATCTCCAACTTTTCCACCTAAGTTACTTCCAGTACATAGTAGTAGGTATTGAGGTCCCAAGCTGTAGCTTTCCTTCTTTTTTTTTTTTTTACATTATTATATCCAACAATACCATCTCACAGTTAGATTCCTTTTAGTATCGTCCTTGAAAAACATATACCCTTTTGTGTAAAAGCACGCTTAGACCTCTGGTCATGTTTTGGTTTCGTGTGCTTTGGTTAACATGACGTGACACAGATACCAATGGGTAACTTGATACTAAATTACAAATTTCACCACTCTCTCTATCTCTCTCCACCTGAAATCACGGACCAGCAATAAGCGTACTGTAGAGTACAAGGACTGGTTACGGTTTGGTTTCTGAGGGACTAAACAATTATTCGAAAACGTAGGTAGTACCATCCAAATCTTTTGCTAACCCATGTGCATGTTGCTGCCCTCTCTGCAAGTTTTGACCCCAGTCACCCTGTCACAGTTCTTGAGTAGACCCAGACCCTGTAATCGCACTCTCTTTTTCTGTTTTCACTTACGGGGCTCAAGCAGAAATATCTGATTTCAAGTGAAGCTTAAAATATTTATAGCCCATTTATGCTCTCTTTAGATGTTATCTTCGACGATAAAATGGCTTCGGGAATTCTCAAACCGACGGCCTTTGGTAGGACCTACAATAAACTGGATGAGACGTACTAATACTATTTGTTCGACCTAATCCTCGTAGCGCATGAGAATGATGAATGAGCTCAGCCTTTTATTTCGCGGATTATAGTAATGACAGCTAACTTCACATAATTGTGTCTCTCATCCGAACTTGCAATAAATGTGTACATGACACGCAGGAAATAACTAGGAAAGATGTAGAGAGATGAGTTCTTTCACAATCATCTCTGTTTAAGTTGTTTACTCAGAACGTGGCATGACACAAACCTCTGTTCCTGAGCTGCAACATGGTTACATGTTCCAACTATGACTTTCTGTCAACAAAAATGGATCGAAAGATAATGGTGGCTTCAAAAACTTTAACGGGCATGTCCCAAATACGAAATGTTTCACTCGTGACTAGGCCGCTGGTTCCATCAAATTGATTGATCGGCAGTCAGTACCATCCGTGAAACACTACTACGGCCATGCACAAGTGGGCACTACTGACGATACGTGCATGTCTGTAAGTTCATTATTATTGAAGCAAGGAAATAGACGTCACCAATGAAAGCCAATAATACGTTCTTCTATGAGTTAACGATTGGTTGGTTGGGTCAGAAGTCTGAATAATTACTTGGTTTTGAGTTCCTTGTATTCTTGGTATTGGTTAGGGTTTATTTTGAGTCCTTTATAAAATCTAGAAATAGATGATGTGTTCCCTTAAAAAACTTGTTTAGCATTTTAACCAGTAAAGCAGTGTCTGATGAAGGAGACTAAGAAACAAAAAGAACTTGAAAGGAAGTGTTCAGCCAAAGGGATAAGAGGATTTCCCTTCCATGTGGTCCAACTCAAATCACCACCATGAAAATGGATGGGATATGAGAATTAAATCCACTTAAAATATGCACGACGTCTGCCTTTCCTTCAGAAAAGTTATGCCTCCATGTTCCAAGGCTCAGAAAAGGACGTACAAAAGCAAGAGATAGCAATGCAAATCATTTGTCTCAGCTCTATTTACAATGTTGAAACATCTTACTTCCCTATGCATAGTTAATAGAGCTATATCTTCGTAGATATCTCCATCATCTAAAGCAACGAAGAGAATGATAATGATGATTGATGAAGATATATTTCGCCTTATTAGATCTGGATGACTTAAATAAAGAATAATAAGAAAATATTATTTAAGATTAAAATTAAATTTTATTGATTAGTTATTAGTTCAGCTATATTATATGATGCAAAAAGTTAGCCTATGAAATAAGTGCATAATCAAAAGCTAATGGTAGTAGAAATGAAGATGTTATGTTAGATGTGTAATTTTATTAGAAAAGATAAGATCAATAATGTATTAACAAGAAACAAATTAAAGATGACCAATATTAATGAAAAACTAAAAAAGACGAGCCTTAGGTGATTCGGATATATAAAAAAGAAATACCCTAATATTCTAGTAAGAAGATGCAAGAAAATAATACTTAAAAACTAAAAACAACTAGAGAGAAACAATGAAAGAATGATATGGTGTTGCTGAAACTTACTGAAGATGTAATTCGTAATAAGAACACTTTGACATAACATGGACATAGATAACAAATCTCATTTAGAGAAGTCATTGGACTTTGCCTTAATTTATTGATTATGTAATATTTCACTCAGTTATTTAGCCTAATCAATTTCTTACCTAGTCTAATTATATTCTTGTACTGATTTGTTTAATTTATTTATGTATTTGTCTCTTTTTTTAATTTATGTATTTATTTACTTATTTTATCTTTTTGTTAATCTTTACATTTTTATTTTTATAATTTTATGTAGTGCATTACATCTTTTATATTTTTATTTATACTTATATACTTATATTTTATGTTATCTTTATTTTATATTACATGTGAGTCTCAAAAATAACTTTTCTATAAAATAAATGTAAGGTTATATAGTATTGAATCTCTTCAAATTTTGTGTTTTAGGGGTATCATTGTATGTTGTCGTTGTTATAGTTAACGTGTACACTCTGTGCTCTAACAAATCTTAATGCTCACACGCACATGTGGAGACTCTGAAGCAGTACTATTTAAGTACTGCCGAGCTAGTTTCATTGCAGCTTAAAGACAATAATACAGGAGGATAAGTCTCTAATCTTTGACTATTCTGATAGAACTTGTCGAAAGCAAGGAAGCTTTGCATGCAGTTAAAGCTTATCAAATGAGGTGGGAACAAATTACACTCGAGTGTCACCGTCTTTGAGATCAGCACTCTTCCATGCATGTTCTGTGAATGAGATTTGATTGATGGAGTAGAAAATGCCAATTAGGGGACTGGAAAGGCCCACCATTTCTCACCGAAATGCGGTGCCCTGATGAGCGGAGCCAAGAGGGACTTAAGGTATATTTTCTTTATAGTTGAAAACGACCTTGCCTTTTGCTCTGCACATGAATGCCATGTTACCTTGCCCACAGAAACATCCTGCAACGCAACGCACTTTGTTTTTAACTTTTACTACTTACTATCAACTACTAGCTAGTTTCATCTCTCTAACAAATTGTAACTTGCCCAGTTGGAGTAATTTCCTGAACGCGAAATACCTTTCACCTAGTTGATTACTTTTGTCCCCTTCTCTAGCTATTCACTGGAGACTTGCTAGACAACAGTGCAGGTCTTCATGTCATTATTGAAAAACTGACCCTGCATTCCCATAATAAAGAAGAACCTTATGAAATGACATTATTCATTTAAGGAGTTGGATCAAATGAGTCGCCATAAGGGCAAGCCTAACCGTTCATTTTCTAATGCCTGGAGAGGAAATCGAAACTGTGTGTGATGGTAAAAATTGTCAATGGTTCTTCTTCAGTCGAAATTTTTATCCAACTAGAGGAATAATGGTTTTCCAAAATGTCAGAATATCCCCAGTTTGAGAAAACTTGGAGAAATGGATGTCTTTCTTGAAGTAACCTGTGCTCGGATAAACTGATGGGGATGCCACGGAGATTTAAAACAAGCAAAACTAATGACATCCACATGGGTTTGTAAGGAAGGAATCAGATACATGCCCAGGAACTCAGGTTGGCATGAATGATCAAACTTAAGAGCAACCAATCAGATACTGGTTGTTCTGTAGGAGTAACTCAGATGTCATAAACAACTAGCAAGATAATAGAACAAACCTGAATGATCGTGTTAGGACCTTGACTGCAAAGAGCCCAGACAGAAATGGACTTGGCGATTAAGCTAACGGAACAACTTTAGCTGGACCCCCTTCATAAAATATTGAACGCAAGTTAGAATAATTAAGGATAGAGAGTACGGGGTACGTGCCCAACATATATGAGCGTGACTAAAGAACTGAAATGACCTCGACAGCACATCCAAAGGACCCATAGAAAAGCTAGAAAGATGACCTCTGGCTCTTGTTTACCTTCAAGATCAAAGCATGACATGACCCGTGAAGGGCCTTCAACCTTATTAAAACGAACGTGAAATCTGCATTTAAAAGACCATTTGAACTAAATACCCGAACCAAGTTGCTCATCGTATTATTAGCAGGCCAGCCCTGAGTAACGGCATGAAGTTGACTTTTCCTATTTGCTTTATTTTATTATTTATAAAAATTCAATCTTAATATTTATAAAAAATAAAAATAAATAAAATAGGACTTTTTTTTTTTTTTTACTTTACCCAAAAGTTATAAAACATTAGGTACGAGTACGACCATAATTATTACAAGAAAAAAGAATGCTCTCATTGCAAGTCCCACACAAGGACATTGTTGCAGAGACAAATTAGTGTTGAAAATAAGAAACAGAAAGCAGTAAAAATAATCGGGAGACATGTTCTGAATTCACATGCCAAAGGACACTGAAGAGAATAAAACAGCATGAAGCTACTTTCTTTGTTGAAGATAATATCATATCCTTGGGTGAAAAGCTTGTCTACGTCGTGGCTGTAGTTTTTTTCTGCTGCAGATTTTGTTTTCCTAGCTCTCTTGTTTTGTACACCATTTTTGACTCGGCCTTTATTTCTTTTAAATTTTCTATTAATTTTAGTATTTTATCAAATTCTTAATTTATCTATATGATACATTATTTTGGATAATTTTTCATAGTTTTGTTCTAATGAATTTTGATTTTTATTAAATTCATTATAATTTTGAATTAAAGATAGTACAGTAGCAATTATTTCTTTTAATTGAATTTCAATATTTATTTGTTTATCTGATAATTCAGATAATTATTTAGTAATACTCATAAAATATTTTTAAGGTGTTACGTTAATTCTTTAAGTTAATTTTTGATAGTAATTATTTCTTTGTCTAGCTATTGTTTTTGATCAAATTCTTCTTTCTCAGTTGTTATTTTTGGTTTAGTTATTCTAATAAGTTTTTCTAATTTTATTCTAAATCTAATAGGTCTTTCTAGTCTTACAGATTGTGATCTTAATGAAGATTTTTCTTTAAAGATTTTGTTTCCAGATAAAGATAGTAGTGGAGATGATTCTAATAATTTAATTAGATATTTTATTTTTGGTATTTCTCGTAAATTAGTTCTTAATTTAGTACTAACTTTTGCTACATCATTAAATACTTAGTCAATGTAAATTTTATTTGCTACATCATTAAATACTTAGTCAATGTAAATTTTATCTGTATTTTTAAATTCAATATTATGATGTGAATTAGTTAAAGCATAACTAATCTGATAAGTAATTGGAAAAGGGTATTGTCCTATAGTCATTAAATTTTCTCTATAGAATTTATAAGCAATAGTACTAGTTTCATCTAAATTGTGTGATTGTAAAGGGATTCCTAACTTTAAATGAGTATTTGATGTTTTTACATGCATCTTGGTTAGCTATTTGGTTTTAGAACTCTAGCATATTCCATTTTAGCATGTTTCATGCTTCACACCACATTGTACCTATCCCTGCCACTAAACATGAGGTAATATTAGAAAGCAATGTTGTACATTGGCTTTAATTTTGTTAGATGTTTTGAAACTTAATGTTATGGTGGTATTTTTCTTGTAAACTTAATGGTCTGAATGAACTCTGACCTTGTTGCTACTTTTTGTAGTTTCTTTGATCAATCAAACAACGCTTGAATTGAACCATCACTCTGATTGCTAGTTCATGTCTGTTAGAAATTCTTTCCCTTTTCACCAACTCTATAGTTAATGATTATATTATCATGTACTCATCAGATGGATCAATGAGGTAGGTAACTACAACTTAATCATCACTATTTGCATGAGAAGTTCTTTGTTTGGCATTTTAGTTTGCACATATTAACAAAAAGATAGATAATAGTCACTCTTGAAACTTGAAAGACTATTATGATGCTTTGTTTGCTTTATTAGGTTATCTCTGGAATAGATCCCATATCCATCCATGCTAAATTGAGCTGCACTTCCACATGCCCTAGAAAAACAGCGTGTAAGACTCATTTGAACTTCTTTTCTTGTGCTGTGTTAATAAGAGTTGGTATAAAATTCACTTTCTGATATTATTGCCAACATTATGATTGCTTGGGGTTGAAAAGGACCTGCTAAGAGTAGGGGTATACATTAAAGTAATTGGAGAATTGCAATAAGATAGTCTATCGAACTTATTTTTTCTCATAAAGCTTAAAGAAGTCTTTCTTTCTTCTACCTCTTTCTATGAAATGTTGCATATTGAAGAAGCCATCTGCATGAATCAGTTTCTTCTAGACCACCAACTTATGAAGATAAGTAGTTTGTGATTTGCTAAACAACTATCAAATCTACCAATGTTCCTAATGGTGGTCACTAATTTGCAGTCATTTGCCCGTGCAGTATAATGTTGTTGTTCTTCATCAGGTTGTCAGCTAACAGAATCTGTTAGTAGCTACCGATTCCCAGTATAAATAACAACATAAGAATCAAGGGAGGGTATCGTAGAGTGTCAATGTGTGTGAGCCATAGGCTGGAGGTGCTGGACCTTGAAACCAGTTTAGCAATTGTATTTTAAAAAAAACAATATCAAAACTCAATTTTTTCCATACCTGGACTCTGGATCCTACCAACTGGTATTAGAGTAGTTGACCCTAAGTGATGACTACTAAGGAAGTTGATAATCAGATTGAAGGTATTGAGAAGGACTTGGAACTTCTTCGAGAAAATAGGCGAAAAGATGGGGAGGAGATCCAAAAATCAATTAGCCATGCCCATTAGGAGTTTCAAAGGTAACTAAATCGTTCCAACGAAGAGTGGCAGAGACAGATGACAGAGTTTCAGAAGCTGGAGAGTGCTAATCAGGAAATGGGGGAACGACTGAGGTCAGAAATTAAAAGTATGATGATTTCGGTTCTGTAGACGTGGAAAAAAAT
>JANPWT010000007.1:26089954-26100127 GCA_024678245.1 Erythroxylum densum
GACTCTATGTAAATCCTCTACCTCCATTTGAAAATAAATCAAAACATTTACTCCATTTGTTTTTCACAATCTTGTTTCGATTTTTTATTTGTTCCAATTTTTTATTTGTTCCTTATCTATTCCTTTATTTGGAAATTTTTTCTTTAGTTTGGCTTCAATTGTATCAAGTGCATGCATTGTGAAAGTCCCACTAACACGATTGCCTTGTCGATGCTGGTGTAAGTATGCGTCAACCAAAACATCATCCATAGCTTGATTCCAAAAGCATAACTCTCTTCAAGGTGGCATTTTGTATGTTACAAATTTAACAACAAAATCCAAAATTTATATCAAAAGCATACACAATATTGAAGCTTCAAAAATTTCTAAATAATATAAAAGGCTAGAATAATGAATAAGCATTACAAAGACAAAATTGCATGTGAAAACATTAATAGTACTAATAAATAGCATCATATTAGAAACAAGTAGCCAATACATATTCTTAAAGTAATATAAAATCATGGAAAACATAAATTTATTGCAATGTGGCAATATCTATCCTAAAGTATAATCAGCCCATATATGAGTAGCCACATTATCTCATATAATTTCTCCATTGTGTGCATCATCTTCATTGTCATTTTCATACCCATCTTGGTTATCATTTTCCCCTTCCATTGTACTCTTCATTAAGAAATGGATCATTTGGATTTGCATCAATCATGAAATTGTGCAGAATGGCACATGCCATAATACTTTTTTTAGTCTGAATGCCATATGATGGTTATGTGGTGGATATTGTATCGAGAACCATTTTTCAACACACCAAATGCCCTTTCGATAACGTTACGCAATGATGAATGTCAATGATTGAATAATTCATGAGCATTTCATGGAGGATTCTTTAAATATTCTTTCAAGTGATATTATTCCCCTCTATACGGTGTAATAAGTCCACTTCTAAACATGAATCCAACATCAACAAGACAATATTTTTCTATCATGAATAAAACTATGTTAAAATGTAATTTATGACATTTATTAGTTAATAAGATTTGAGCCCTATTTTTATCTTGGAGAATTTTAAGTGAGAACTGCCTAGTTAGTGCATTTTTCGTAATCCGTGAAAAGAACACATTTTGTGTTGGATAATCCTTATATATAACACATTTTGTGTTGGATAATCCTTTCTCCCACAAAATCTAAGAGCATCTCGAGCAGTTACTTTCACACGGATATATGTATAATCAATTATACCAACACAATCCTGACATTGAAATATATTATTCTCAAATACTATGTATGTTTAATATAATTATACTAAGTTAAGAAAAGAAAATTATCTTTAAAATGGGTAGATTCTACTACTGTTCAATATTTCCAATGGGATTTCTAATACGTCAGGTTGTCTTAGAAACATATCTTCTAGTTGTATAATTGCTTTCAAAACACTATGAAAATGACAGCTTATAGTTTTCCTAAATTGAATGCAAAAGAACGCAGTCTCCCGAATGGTAAAGTTATCCTTAATATGTATAAAAACTTCACCACTTGTTCTTCAACAGTTGTATTTACAAAGGGTCGAAGCACACCTTTTCTAGCTAATAAATCACATAATTCAAAAAATAGTTTAGGCTGCATTCTAATTATATTTCTCCCATTGGAATGAAATAAAATTCTTTGCATGATACTCTCCCTTGATTGCGATCTCTTCGATGGTGTAAGCATTTGAATTTTGTCTTTTGCACGTCTCTTACGTAACAACCCACCAATAGATCACAACACAAGCAACATGAACAAGCGCTAATTGATGTATATGAATCAATTTTCATTTTTGATTATTCATTCAATTACCTTCATTGTTTATGTATAAAAAATAAAATTAGGAGTAGTTTCTAAATTATGAAAATCAAAATATAAGAAATATGACATAGATATGTCCATTTATATATGGTGTTATAAAAGCAACAAGAAGCAATGTAAGGGAAGCTTCATTTGAATCATTCCCCCACTGAAATGTCAAGCAAAGTAATAGGAACACAAAAACAAAAAAGGCAACAATGATTGAAAAACACCCCAAAGTCATACAACACAACATATAAAATGAGTGAGATCTGGTAAAATGAGTGGATCATTATATTACATTATGTTGAATGCACTTGCAAGAGTATACAACAGTATTGACCTATATGTATGTGCCTTTCAAATTAAATAATTGACATTTTTAGCAGCTCAACCTATATATAAAGTGATCCAAAATAGATAATGTTCACTTTGGTGTAAAGTGAACAATGGGTAAACCTATATGTGTGAACCCATACGTAAAGTGAACCAAAACAAACAATAGTACAATCTCCTCACCCAAAACAAAACACGTCTAATAATAAAAGCAACGGACATATATTGTTCAAAAAAAATTGAGAATGAACAAAAATAGAATAAAAAGAAGGTTTCGACAAAGAGGAAGAGTAAATGTTGAAGGTGTTTCTAGTGAAAAGGGTTAAAATGACTTGCAAAACAAAGAAAAAAAAGGATTGCCTCCCAAACTTCAATGAAGTCACTGTGATATTCTAGAATATGGTTTCTAAAAGAAACCAATTCTGGTTTTTAGTCTAATTGAAAAAAGACGAGTCTTCTGGTAGTTTCAGGCTATTGAGTATCAAGAGAGCATTTTTCACAACACATTGTATATGTGATTAGCTCAAGAACTGACATAAAAACCACTTTCACCATAATCACTACCATTCAACTTCCTCACAAAGCGTCTTAAATCTCAAACCCCATGGATTATATGAAAAATGGGATTTTTTTTGCCTCTAGTGAAAGTACATACCTGCATAGACTTTGGGTTGGACAAGGGTTGGGCGTTTTGATCATGGATAGAGGATAAGGTGGTGGTGGATAGAGGCTTGAGTTGGTTAGATAAATATCAACTATTGTATTTAGGTAATGATGTCGATACACTATAGGATTGTTTTGAAGTAGTTCTCAAGGAGTTACAAAAAATATCAAATGACCTAATGATAGACTAACTATCATTAGAGAGAGGATAAGCAAGAAAAAGGATATTCTTTTACCTATGATCCAATCGATGAAGACACTCCTCCATTGCTGGCCAATGACTTAGTCTTCCCATGCTACAATGGCAAGTTGCTCTTCCCTTGCTACAATGACTGCCAAATCCCAACACAATGCCTAACACAACAAAACATACTACTCTTTTAACATTGTTCTGAAATAGAATAGAGAACACAATAAACATACCATATTAGAAAAGCCAGCAGTCCCTAAATTGTCGAATATGACAAAATTCTAGTTGAACCTCAACAATTTTCCATTTATACACAAGTGAAACACCAGAAAAATAGCACGATAACAAAAATAATAAGAAGAGATATATAGAGGAAGAGATTGTAATAAACAATGGAGTGGTTATGACGGTAGCTAACATGTTAGCGAATATGTGCCAGTACATACCCTGCAATCCTAAGTATCTCATTGGTGTCCAAGTCCTCCAGCTCCTCTTCTACTTCCTTGCCAATAAACAACACAAGAAGAAGAAGTGGTAAAACACGGAGAACAGAAAGAAAAGTCTAGAAATGATAAGCTTGTGGACCACAATAGATATCTGCGTGTGTGAAGCTTGTGCATCATAATAAATGAGCTTGGGTAGGGTTAGAAGAAATAATTGGTATAAGAAAAATTATTGAGATATATTAGGTAGTATATATTTATTAATTTACGCTCCATCCTAAACCTCCCAAATCAGAGGTTTCTTATTTTCATTGTTTAGAATGGAATGGAGCGTAACATGAAATCCTTCGCTTCCATCCTATCCTGTTCCATTCCATCATGAAACCCTTAACCAAATGATGGAAGTGTGTTATGTTCCATCTCGTTCCATTACTAATCCCTCAACTAAACAGGGCTTTTGGCATTTTTAGAGAAACTTCATCGCTAATACTATATAGACGCAAAGAGCAGACAAATAGAGATGGAGGCTATTAGCGGTAGAAGCAGCTCAAGTAAAAAGCTGATGGCAGAATCAAAGGTCCATTGAAGGAAGCCATCTTTCTTATTCTCTCATTGTGATATGCTTTATAGCTTGCAATCAAGAACAAGTAGGCTGGCCCTTCATCTAACTGCCTTTTTGATCAGCTCACTTCTGACATCTTCTCGTGGTTCACTTGTTCTAAAGGTTTTTTTTTCACATTTTTAGTATTTTATTTATTTTTTAATTTGGGTTTTAATGTAAAAGTATTTTCTTTTTGATATTTGATTGTGTTTTTCTTATTTGATGATTTTGTTTCGTATGGTTATTTAGGGTGAAAATTTTTTAAATCTGTCTGACTAAGCTATTTGATTTGTTCATTTAAATTGGGGTTTTCTTTTCCCCTCTTCACCACTAGAGATTGTTGGTTTATTAGTTATTGTTGATTGACAAAATCTAATTCCCATGTATCTTCTTCAAACAAACTAGTTTTTTGTTCGATTTCTTCAAGTAAAACCACTTTATATTGATGATCTAGAAAACATCCTTGATGAAGGCATCTATCTCTTAATGTCACGATTGAGGATGGTAGCATTGAGAAGGTGTGACTTTTCTTAACAATATGTAAAATATGATGTTCCACTCTAGTGCATACAATTTTTGCTACTTCCACTTATGTAAATATGGTTATGTGTCTCAATGATACTTTAGGTAGCAGAAAAGTTGATGATTCTATATGAAGAGTGTTTAGAAAGTAATTATGGCAGTATTAAGAAGTTGAGACAAAGACAAACTAGAACTTTATTTTACCAATACATAAGATAGGTGGTTTTCTTTTTAGTGTTTGACATCTTCATACTATCGAAAATATTTTATTGCAAGCTTACTTGACCCTCTAAATTTGACGCATACGTTAGTCCTGTGCATGGTAAAATTTCTATTATAATTTTTGTTGTTAATTTTTGTTTATGGTTGGCTGTTAAAAATCTACCCTCCTACAATGAATTTACAGGTTAGTCATATTCATTGTAAATCCTTGAACTTGAACAATTATGTTCTATTAACCTTTTGATGTATGAAGGCCTATCTACACACCAAAAGTTGGGCTCTCTCTTATCTTTCTTTACTTACAGTATTCAACCTGAAGTCTAACAGATAATTTAGCATCCAAGCTCGCATGGTTGTTTTCTTCTTCTTTTTTTCTCTCTTTTATAAAGATAGGATGTAGAGATGTTGGATCTCATTTATGCGAACTGCTTGCATTCATTATTGAGGGGATGAAATTCTATACTACAAGGACTTGTTGAAGCAGTCATAATATTAGATTCTAAAAATGTTTCTGAACTTTAGTAATGGACAACCTCACTCTCATTCTTTTCTAACACAAATTTAGGCTTCGCAAATAACATAATACACAATTACACACACAAAATGCCTAAATTTGAGAATTTATTCAAGATCAACATCTAATAAGGAAAAAAATAGGAAGGAAAAGCATTATTAGGGAAAAGCACTATCAAGGAACAATGGCCACCAAAAAAGAGGAGCAATGAAGAGGGATTGCGACAAGCGGTAGGAGTAAAGGAGATATTTGGACTATAGAGTAGCAAGACGTGGTCGAGGAAGATAGATCAACAGCAAGTTAGTGATGTCGTAATGAGCGAGATTTGGAGGTTGGACCTGCAAAGGAGAACGGAGAGTGGGAGAGGGATGACATAAAAGATTGGAGATTTGGAGTGGAGTTTGGAAAGTTATAGAGAAAAGGACATTTTAGGATCTTAGGTTTATGCATTTTTTAAAAAAAATTAGTCGTTCAACTTTTAGGAATTTGCATTTAGCCCTAATATTAGCCAATATCAAAATCTGGTACGAAACTAGCATATACCATACCATTTTTTAGTCAATATTAGATGGTACGATATAATACTCATTTCATTGCCCCCAACTCTTAATAATTATATGTATAAAAAGAAAGGTCAAAGAGATAAACCTTTTTTGTAATTTAAGTAAATTTGAAAAAACTCCTTAATCTTTAAAATTCTTTAAAAAATTCTTTTTAGCTTTCAATTTTCTAAAAAATTTCGTGCTCTTAAACTTTGATTTAAAAATAATAATAAAATATATGTGTTATGAACATCACACTTTTTTCTAATAAATTTTTTAAAAGGATTCAACTTAACTCTTAAACTTAAATCGAATTAACAAATTCGAATCAAAATAATAATTTATTATAATTATCTTAAATTATCAATTTAATTTAAATTTAATTAATTATGGTCAGGTTTTTATTAAGTTACCATATTAATGATATTGATTAATTAACGTCTAATATTCATACTGCGAGTACATTTGCAACGATTCACGTTAATATTCACAAAAAGTCTACTTCTGGTGACGAAATTGCGAACTGTCACTAAAAGTTAATATTAAAGATTTTATATTATCTTAAGTATTAATTAGTATAATTTTGATGAATTTTTACATACAATAATATTTTTAAAAATAATGTTGTTAAGAAGATAATTTTCAAAGATGCAAAACAATCAACAACAACTATTAAACCAACAATTTCCAATGGTGCAGAGGGGAAAAGAAAACCCTAATTTAAAGGCATAAATCAAATAACTTAGTCATCCAAATTTAGAAAAATTTGACCCCAAATAACCATACGAATCAAAATCATCAAACAAGAAAAACGCAATCAAATAGCTAAAACAAAGATTTTTACATTAAAACCCAAATTAAAAAATAAATAAAAATATTGAGAATGTGAAAAAACCTTTAGAGCAAGTGAAATATAAGAAGATGTCGGAAGTGAGCTGATCAGTTAGGCAGTTAGACAAAGAGCCAACCAAATCGTTCTCGATTACTAGCTGCAAAGGAGACCATCGAGAGAGAATAAGAAAAATGGCTTCCCTCAATTGACCTTCTAAATCTATCGTCAACCTCTTACTTGGGCCACTTCCACCACTGATAGCCTCCATCTCTCTCTGTTTACTCTTGGCATCTATATAATATTAGCGATGAAGTTTCTTCGAAAACACCTAACTCATAACTAAGTATAGACGTACAGTACACTATTTACTTATTAAAGTTTGGTAATATTTTTATTTCTATAGTAAGAGAAATAAAGGATTTATTTTAAAAATTTATAATAAAATCCTTTTATTTTATTTTTTCAAAAATCTTAAATTTTAGTTAAAAAATGTTAGCGAAATGCTCGCAATATGAACATTAGACGTTAATTAATCAAATATCGATAATGTGGTAACTTAACAAAAACTGACCATAATTAATTAAAATCAACTTAAATTGATAATTTTATGATAATTATAATAAATTATTAGTTTGATTCAAATTTAATTAATTTGATTTAAGTTTAAGAGTTGAGTTGAATCCTCATGTAAATATTTTTATTTGAAAAATATATTTTTTATTATTTTTAAATCAAAATTTAAGGGACTGAAATTTCCTAGATAATTGAAAACTAAAACTTTTTTTTAAGAATTTTAAAGATTAAGGAGTTTTTTCAAAGTTACTTAAAGTACAACAAAGGTTTATCTCTTTTACCTTTCTTTTTATACATATATTTATTAAGAGTTAGGAGCAATGGAACGATTATTGTATCATACTATCTAATATTGGCTGAAAAATGGTATGGTATGGTATATGCTAGTTTCGTATGAAATTTCGATATCAGCTAATCCTATGACTAAATACAAATTCCTAAAAGTTGAATGACTAAACTTTTTAAAAAATGCATAATCGTAAAATCCTAAAATGTCCTTTTTCTGCAACTTTCCAACCTCCTCTCCAGATCTCCAATCTCCCCTATCATCCCTCTCCTACTCTTCATTCTCCTTTTTAGGTCCAACCTCCAAATCTCCCACTCATTGCAACGTTGCTAGCTCACTGTTGATCTATATTCCTCTACCACTTCTTGCTGCTTTAGAGTCTAAATATCTCCTTTCCTCATACCGCTTGTGCTATTGCTCTTCATTGCTCCTTTTTTCTAGTGGACATTATTCCTTGTTAATGCTTTTCCTTCCTATTTTTTCCTTATTGGATGTTGATCTTGAATAAAATCTCAACTTTAGGCATTTTGTGTGTATAATTAAGTATTATATAATTTAGGAAATCCTAAATTTATAATTACAAATATAAAACTAGTTCTAATCCAATAATTTAATTTGGCTTTTTATTTCACTTAATTTAAAGTTAAAAACTTTTGAACCTTCTAGTCTTCAATAGTTAATTTAGCTCTTTAGTTCAGTTTAGTCAAATAATTTTTTTTCATTCTTTTAATTAGTTTCACTTAATTCTTTATATATTTTTATAGTTATTTGCTTCACGTTAATGATTTAATTTGTTACCTTACTACGCTTTAATCTTTTGCAATTTAATAATTATTTTTTCTTGAATTTATGAGTAACTTATTTTTAATAGTCATATGGATACACTTTAATATTTAGTTTTATTATGACTTATTCTTAATGGTCATATGGTCACACTTTAATATTTAATATTATTATACTAGTTACCTAATTATTTTACAAGAAAATAATATTAATTTACAGTAATATAAATTATATTAATTCTCTCTTTTTCAATATTGTTAGTTAACCTAAGGAATTTATGTGGTGCACACAATTGTAAATGGAAAATTAAGGGTAATGGATCATTTATAAATATTTAGCCATCTTGCTCCTTTTTGTCTACATATATTGTTGAAATACCAAATAAAACTAGATGAATGAAGCATTTATTATGTTTATAAGACATCCTGTAGTCGAAATACCATATAAAACTAGTTACTAAGACTAACATGAATTCCTAGGTTACATGTAACATCCCGTCCCCATATTACGGGTTAGAACCCAGATTTAAAATGGAGAGAATAGCAATGTGAGAGTTAATGTGATTTTATTGAAAATGAGAAGTAGAGTGAGTTGAAAGAGTGATCTTGGTATGAGTTGTGATAAGGAAAAATTTGGAAACAAAAATGGTGGTTGATCTGGAAAATGTTCACTGAGTGTGCTTCGATCTGTTAGCCATAACTTTTTCTCTAGTTATCCAAATGAGAACATTCTTTGTTTGGATTAAACTAGAAACATATGGATACATTTATTATGAATATATTGAATTTCAATTCTGTCTCTAAGAGTCTCAAAATTTGTCATGAAATGAGAACTGAGTGTAGTACATTGGTGGTTTTAAGGGAAAATTGGGATTGATCTAGATAGATTTTGGCAAAGTTCCTTATTGATAGTTGTAGATATTTCTGTTATCTTTCCAATGGTATATAGTATGAGAATTTTGGGCTTTGGAGTCGAAACTCATGCCTAAAACATTTTCTGTGTTACTGTTCATAAACTTCTTCTGAGTTACTGTTCACCTTACATATTCTGTTTCATTTTTTATCCTTCAAAAAATGGAATTTGTCTTTGAGGTCTTCATAAAAGTTGTATCCCTTGAAGTACTCTTTCAAACCATATAAATAACACCTAAATCCGATATCTATAGAGGAAGTTATGACAATTGCAAGCTTCTTTTATGTTACTATTCATAAACTTCTTCTGGGTTACTGTTCACCTTACATCTTTTATTCCATTTTTGATTCTTTAGAAGATGGAATTTGTCTTTGAGGTCTCATGAAAGTTGTAGCTCTTGAAGTTCTCTTTCAAACCATCTAAAGAATACCTAAATCTGATATCTGTAGAGGAAGTTATGACAATTGCAAGCTTCTTCTGTGTTAATGTTCATAAATTTCTTCTGGGTTACTGTTCACCTTACATCTTCTGTTCCATTTTTGATCCTTCAGAAAATGGAATTTGTCTTTAAGGTCTCATAAAAGTTGTCGCTCTTAAAGTTCTCTTTCGAACCATCTATAGAACACCTAAATTCGATATCTGTAGAGGAAGTTATGACAATTGTAAACTTCTTCTGTATTACTATTCATAAACTTCTTATTGGTTACTGTTTACCTAACATATTTTGTTCAATTTTTGATCCTTTATAAAATGGAATTTGCCTTGAGGTATTCATGAAAGTTGTAGCTCTTGAAGTCTTCTTTCAAACCATCTTAAGAACACCTAAATCCGATATCTCTAGAGAAAGTTATACTAATTGTCACACGATAGGTTCAATTTGATTGAGGATAAAACCAGATTGGATTCTTTTGGCCATAACTTCTTCTCTAG
>JANPWT010000007.1:26167954-26180390 GCA_024678245.1 Erythroxylum densum
AGGGAAAACCAAAGAAGAAGAAGAACTAGCATTACACACATAATGTTGTAAGTAACTAGGTGGTTTAGGAAACCTGGTGGATCTGCATAAGACAAGAGGAACAGAGGAAGCGGGAGGAGGAGATGAGGTAGATGAAGAAGTAGAAAGAGGAGAGGAAGAGGGATGATGGAAAGGCAGAAAAATAATGTCAATAGGATGAGGAGTAGAAATAGAAGAAAGGGAAGGCGTAGAAGAAGGTAGGAAAATGTGAGAGTAATCAGTAGGGGGAATAGGAAAAATAGAATTGGTGGAAGAAGAAAAAGAAGAGTGAAAAGGAAAATGCTGCTCATAAAACTTGGCATCCCTATTAGTGAAAATTTGCCTATTCTCCAAATTCAACAATTTATAAGCCTTTTGACCAAAGGGATAACCAAGAAAAACACATGGAACAACTCTAGGAGAAAATTTAGGTCGAGAAGAAAAATGTGTAGAAGCATAACATAAACAACCAAAAGATCTCAAATGGCCATATGTAGGTGCGGCATGATGAAGGAGTTCAAAAGGAGTTTTATTGTGCAAGGAAGAAAGAGGGAAACTGTTGAGAAGGTAGCAAGCAGTAAGAAGAGCTTCACCCCAATAAACAATGGGTAGATTAGCTTGAAAAAACAAAGCTCTTGCACATTCCAACAAATGTTTGTGCTTTCTTTCAATAGTACCATTCTGTTGAGGTGTGTGGACACAGGATGTTTGGTGTAAAATGCCTTTGGAAAGATAAAAGGCGATGGCAAGCTTTGAACAAAACTCCAAACCATTATCACTCCGTATGGTCTGGACAGAAGCATGGAATTGTTTTTCAACATGGCAAGCTCTCAACAATTGTTATTATACTTTGGTTGAAACACATTTGACTTCTGTTTTTGATAACCAACAGCAAAAGCAGCTCCATCGAACAAAACAATAGGTGATACTTCACAATCTCTCTATTTCTCCTCTTGCAAGATCAACCTATAGGCTTGACTTAGAGTAGGCATTGGCTGCATCATTAAGATACTTCCTCTCGCTATCTTAAAATCCTCATTAAGACCCATGAGGAACTGTAGAAGCTACTAATCCTCAAGGAATTTGTTCATCACATTAGTTACACCACAAGAACTACACACTGGCAACTCGACTAACCCAAGATATTCATCCCATTTCGTCTTCATCTGAGTGTAATAACTACTCACAAACTGATTACCTTGAGAAATTCCTATCAATTCTTTTTGCGCATGATACCTTCTTGGACCATTAGACAGTCCATACCTCTCCTTCAACTCAGTTCAAATATCAACTGCAGATCTAAAACTTAAAATGCTATTACCTATATCTGGTTCTACAAAGTGTAGAATCCAAGAAATCACCAAATTATTACATCTTTCCCACTGCATCTCCTGTATAGGTTCATTAATAGGCTTTGCACATGTGTCTTTAACAAAACCTAATTTATTTTTCGCAATCAAAGAAATCTCAGTAGCCCTTTGCCACTTATTGTAATTATCACCATTGAACTTTTGCGTAGCAAGATTGTGATTCAAATGGTCTGAACTATAAATGTACAATTCACTATTAACATCAATTACAGTGGAAAATGACAATTGAACTTCAGTAGACATAGTCGAAGAAACTTTAACAACCAACGCTCAGAATCAAGGTGTAACAATGTTGCAACCAGAATTCAACAACACATTCAAGAATGCATCAGAAAAAAAAACGTTGAAGAGATTGCACCTGGTTATGGCTCTGATACCATGATAAAATCTGAAGATTGGGATGAACACAATAGCGAACTTAAGCTCTCATCATGTAGAGAGTCAAACTTTATTTTTAGAATCTAATAAAAGAATCATTTTCAGCTCTCTTAATAAAGCCCCCTGTTTTTGGTTAACCTCCAAAGCAGAAGAAGAAAACCTATCTAACACAAGCTGAGATGGTTAGCTAAAAAATGAGAATCGAAAAAAAGAAAAAGAAAAATATAAAATATAAACAGAAAAAGATGGGAAACCAAAATAAGCACCAACTTAACCTGTGATTTTATTCTTCCCATGACTGCCTTGAATTTACACTAAATTGAGAAGTTAGATAATGCTTCTGATGTTAAGTAGATTGACTGGGACTAATGGAAGATGATTGGACCAAAGAAAGAAGTTTTGTTGGTGATTTGGGTGTGGCAACTTATGGAATGATGATCCTTGCATTTACTTATGTTGGTGTTGTGGGTAGTTAGATGCTTTTGGTTAATGTTGTTGGAAGGTGGCACTCTAATTGTGTGATTTCTAGGTGGTGCTACGACTGATATATATTGGGTGTGTGACATTTCATTGAAATAATGGAATTTTATTTTTTTTATATCAAACCCGATCATTCACATGGTTTTTTTTGAGACTGTCCCCCTTAATTTTACCTCAATAATCATGAATTCATAATATTATAGATAGGAAACGATCATGTCCTTTTGTACACAAGCAAGTCTAGTCTTCACACAGGCATGTCTGGGAAAAAAACATCATCCTTTAATCTCCACACAACTTTAGATAGTTATATGCTCCAGTGTACACGAGTGTGTCTAAACAAACACGTGCATGTTTGGTATCCATATGGTGGTGTCTAATCCAAATGCCATTCTTCAATCTCTAAAAGGTTACAGAGACTTACATTTCGTGACCGATGCCTACATAATCGTATCCAATTCTAAGTGAGCGTGTCTTTAAAAAAATTAACTCTAAATCCTCGTTTTCTTTCTCGATTCTACACAATTTTTGCTCCTTTTGATTCATTGGGACAATTAAGACTTAAAAAATCTAAACGTGAATTAAACTAAAAACAAAATTAAAATAAACTTAGGGTGCCTCCTAATAACACTTTTATTTAACATTGTTAGCTTGATAGTGTTGTCATTCATTTTGCTTAAATTAGGTCCATCAATTGAATTTCTTCCACCTTTGCTACCTACATTTTATCAAGAAAAGGTTTAAGTCAATGACAATTTACCTTGAATATCTTAGAAGTTGCTAGGCTCTAAATTTCCATTACACCAAGAGGAAAAACTTGAGTAACAATAAAAGGACCTACCCATCGAGATCGTAATTTTTTCAGAAAAAGTTTCAACTTATAATGATATAAAAGCAACTTTTAACCAACAAAAAAATTCCTTCCTAGAAACAAATTTATCATGTAAGAAATTTTTTTCTCTTTATATATTTTTGCATTTTATAGGAATTATTATATATTTTCTCAAGTTCTTGAAGCTGCAATTTTCTATGGTTACCATTTTAAATTAAGTTCATATTACAATGATTCATTGCCCAAAATACTCTATGTTCTATTTCAACATAGAGGTGACAAGGCATACCAAAAATCAATCTATATGGTGATATACCAATTGAATTTTTTTATGTAGTTCGATATGCCCATAATGCATTAACCAACTATAAAAATTCATTCTTTTCTTATTCGACTCGTTGTTTTCCCAATGATGAGTTTAATTTTTTGATTGGAAATTTGTTCTTGCCCATTTATTGTCGGATGGTATGGGGTGGCCACTTTGTGTATTACACCATAGTTTTGAGTAATGACTCCACTGTTCTTACATAAATGAGTCCTTTAATAAGTAATCAAGGCTTTTGGAACATTGTACTTACTAAAAATATAAGTTCTGAAGAAACTTGCAATTTCCTTATAATCATCAGTCCATGTAGCCTTTGCTTCCACCTATTTTGACACGTAATCAATAGGAAAAAAATAAATTTCCAAAGGATGAAGGAAAAGGTCCCATAAATCCTATGCCTCATACATAAAAATTCACAAAATAATATTAGAGTTTGGGGCATCTCATTCCTTTTTGTAATATTATATGTCCTTTGGCACTATTCACACGACTTATAAAATAAGTATGCATCTTAAAAAAAGTTGGCCAAAAGAAACCATATTCTAGAACCTTTCTTGTTTTCCTCTTGGCACTAAAATCTCCACCGCATGCGTTAGAATAACATAAGGTTAAGATAGAAGAAAATTCATTTTTAGGCATGCATTTTTTTATTAATTGATCAGCACAATGTTTCCATAAGTATGGGTCATCCTATAAATAGTATTTAACATTAGCTCTAAGCTTGTTCTTTGTGCCTTAAAACCATGTGCAAGAAATACGTTAGAGGCCAACATATTAATAATGTGATCGTACTAAGAAACATTGATCTAGTTGAAAATAATTGTTCTTTTGAAAATTATTCTTTCAACATTGTGTTTGATTCAATGTGAGGTAGATGACTTAAATGATTTGTCACTTTATTATCAATCTAGACCTTATCTTCTATTTCCAAATCAAATTCATTCAATAAAAAGATCCCCCTTATTAACCTTGGTTTTGTTGCTTTCTTATCATTACGTACCTAACTGTTGCATGACCTTGGTACCCAACAAGTATAAGTGAAATTTCGCAAGTGCAAAAACTACAAGAGAAATTTCTCAAGTGCAAAAACTACTGCCAGTAGTTCTTTTGCTGTGATGGAGTAGTTTCTTTGGGCTTCATTTAGTGTCATAGACACACAACAAAGTCATCCATGAAGATTTCAATAATGTGTTCCTCATAGTTAGAGAAAATCCAAACCATACAACATTGGAAGGTTGCTAGTGTGTTATATACTCCAAAAGGCATGCATCTATATACAAAGGTACTGAACGGATAAGTAAATGCTATCTTTTCATAGTCTTTTGGTACAATAGCTATTTGAAATACATTGAAAAACCACCTAAAAAGTAGTATAAAGCACAACTAGCTAACCTTTCTCGTATTTGATTGATGAAATTTAAATGAAAATGATCTTTATGGGTGACAAATTTTAACTTTTTGTAATTGATGTAAACATGTCATCCATTATGTACTTAGGTAGAAATCAACTCATCATGTTGATTTTCCATAACTATCATTCCAGTTTTCTTTTATACAACTTGAACTATACTTACCCAATTACTATCAGAAATTGGATAGATTACTCTCACTTGAAGTGATTGTTAATTTCTTTCTTAGCAACTTTCATCATTGGTTGATTTAACCTCCTTCATGCTGCCCAATTGACTTTATTTCTTCTTCAACCAAGATGCAGTGCATGCAAGTAGATGGACTAATACCTTTAATATCTACAATAGTCCATCCTATGACTATTTTGAATTTTTCAAAAAGCTCCACTAGTTTCTCCTTTTGTCAACTTGCTTGAGATTATCATTGGTGAAGTGTCTTCCTCTCCAAGGAATACATATTTTAAGTGTTCTGACATTGGTTTTAACTCCATTTTTATGGCTTTAACAATTGAAGGGATGAATTAGTCATTAGGCGTGGGCATACCTAACTTCATGTATTTATACTATTGGTTTCATCTCCTTAAAGTTGTTCAATACAACCATACACTCATGCAGTTCAAGATTAAGGAAAATATCAATATCTTCCTCATCAAAAAGACTTTTCCCTTATAGCTATTTCTAGCATATCCTTCCCATCAAGCTCAAGCTAGTCTTGTGCTAATGAGTCTAAAATGTCAACTACAAAAATAGAAAAATCATCATCAGGATACTTCATTATATCATATATATTAAATTAAACAGTATTCTTACCAAATTTTATGGTCAAAGTACCATTGCAGACATCAATTGTTTTGGTCATTTTTAAAAATGGTTTTCCTAACAAAATCGATGTTGTTGGTTCATCATTTTCCATATCCAAAACACAAAAGTTAGCAAGAAATTTAATTTATCATTAACATGCACAAGAACATCCTCCACTAACCCTTTGGTATATGCATTGGACTTGTTTGCTAACTAAATAACCACTTTTATCTTTTCTAGTGGTCCTAAACTTAGTGATGAATAAACATAATGCGTCACAGCTTTAATAGATGAGCCTAAATCTAACATAACTTTCTTTATCTTAATATCGTCAATAGTACAAGGGATGAGAAATATTCTTTGGTCTTTGCACTTCTCTTGTAGATTTTTTCAAATATTATTTAAACATTTTGATTAAATTTAATTTTTTTATCTTTTTTTATTGTGCAAATTTTTTTCAAAAATTTTGCATACCTTGACATTTTCTTTATGAAATTAATTAAGAGTATAATGAACTTGCATTTTCAGAAATTTTCATAAAGATCTTAATTTCTTTCAATTTTTATCATCTTTTAGAGCTTTTAGAAATGGAGGTTCAGGCTTAAAATTGTTCATTAGACGAAACTTATCTTACTTTGGTTCTTGATCAGCCAAATTAGGTGTTAAACTTTGATTTTTAGCTCCATTTTGGCCTCTTTTAGTGCAGGTTACACCTCAAGTTTTGGCTCTAACTCCTTATCGTTTCTTAATACCATAACACTTACACTTTCACTTAGATTTATCACTATTTAATAGGGAAGTTTATTGTTGTTTTGGTTCTCCAAATGATGAATGCTAGTGGCCATTTTCCCTACTTGAGTCTCTAAATTTTTAATACATTATTGAGTTTTTAGTTAAAATTTGTATGTGTCTTGTTGAAATTTCAAAGTGTTAGTAGCCAAATTTTTAATTATATCATCAAGGGACATACCTAAATCAGATATTTGAGCATGCAATGATTACCTTAAAGAATGGGGTGGCTTGTATTGTTGAAAATGAGTTGCAGGTTGATTTAAAGGTGTGTTACTATATCAAAAAATTGGATGGTGTCTCTAACTGGGGTTGTATGTGTTGAAATATAGATTGTATTGACATTGAGGTAGTCCTGTAAAACCTCCTGTTGCATTTGCTTGTTCTATTGAATCTTCTTATAAGGTTAGACATATCATTTGGAAGTTCTACCATCGATTTCTATTTTTCTTACAACCAATTGATGAATAGGTGCACTAAAATCATCCATTTGTTTTTCAAGAGAAGAATTGTTTACCTTATTAACTCATCGAGTCAGGTGGTCTATTATGGCATTAAACTGTTAGGAATTCGAAGCCATATTAGTGATCAATGTGCACACCTAATTCAATGTTTTGTCAACAAGTGCTTATCCACTAACATTATTGATAATACTCCTTTTAGTTGGTAAAAGTCCTTCATAAAAATATTGAATCATGAGTTGTTCGCTAATTTGGTTATATGGACAACTGATGCACAACTTTATAAAATTCTTCCAATACTTGTACAATGACTCTCAAATAGATCATCAAATGCCATAAATCTCCTTCTGAATGCTTGTGTCCTTCCAAGCTGGAAAGAAATTTTCTAAAAATTACTTCTCCATTTTGTTCTATGTAGTAATATTAGTTAGTGGTAAGTAATATAACCAAGCTTGGGCATTATCTTCCAAAGAGAATAACAAAGCTCTTAATTTGACTTGATCTTCAATAATGCCATTAGGCTTCATTCCCGTACATACAACATGAAACTTTTAAAGATGCTTGTATGGATCCTCACCTAAAGTACCACAAAAAGTTAGCAGCAAATGAATCAAACTAGATTTTAATTCAAAAGTAGCAATTGCATCAAAATTAGGAAAAGTTATGCAATGAGGTTGTTGGTTCCAATTTGGTCCAATGAGTTCTTATAGTGTTCAGTTATTCACCACAATTTTTGTCATTTTACCAATTATAGTGTTGAACTTTTTTCAAATATTTGTTTCTTTCCTTAGTTTTTTTGCAATCTTTTTTATATTTGAATTATGTTGTAAATTAACTTGTTTCAAAGATCTCGTAACAAATATACAAACTTAGGATTTCCCATCAATGACACTAAAATTAACTATCACTTGCACCCCAATTAATTCTCAATTTCTTATAATAGAAAAAATATAATCTAGGAAAGTATGAGTCCATCTCACAAGAAATTCTAGTTTGTTAATCTTTATAAAAGAAAACATTCAATAAATGGAAGGTTATGATAATATATAATTTATTGACAAAAAAAATAATAAAATGAGAATTATTAATAAAACAAACCTTGGTTTACGATTACTTCCGCCTTTGGAACTATGATTAATCATCAGTCCCAAAATAGTTATTTCATCAATCGTATATTCGATATAGTACTAAATATTTGTTGTTCCTTAGGATTAGTTAACATAAAACACATAATTCAATTAACTCTTATTATTTAACAACCTTAGGTACAATCTAAAATGTAATTAAACAATTACTTTAACAAAATAAAGACCATCAAAACAAGATAACATAATATTCGTGGTTGCTTTTAATATAGTTAAATGCTTTTCTTAAAAGTAATAATTTCTAATGCAGTAAATTAAAACTTCTAGTTGCTAAAAATGATTAAAATAATTGAATTTTTATATATTCAGACATTAATATAGCAAATGATGATTTTAATTATTAAACTAATTGTACATATTAGAAATCAATCGAAAATAATCATTAAAAAGCATAGAAAAGCAATCCATTATATGAATAATTGAAATACTTCACATTTAAGACCTAATTGCCTCTCAATCTTCAAAGTTCCAAAAGACTTATACTTCCTTTAACCAAGCTAAAGAAAATTAGCCAATAATGGTCATAACCATTACTAACATCTAATGAACATAAAACTACTCTAACATCTACTAAGAACGAGAGTGATGACTTTGTAAGAAGTTGGAATTTTGATGATTTGCTCCTTCACCTTGGCTCTTTTATAGCCACTTTAATCTATGTGAAAATCTTTTTATGGTGATTCCTTGGAACCCCCAAATCATAACTTCATTGATTCCCATCCAAATTTGGCCAAGATAAGATTATAAAAACTTTAAACATATTTTTCTCTTACATATTTGAAGTTTAAAAGTTACATTTTCTATTAAATTTGCCTATGCCTAAGATCACATCTGACCTTTTTTTTAGATTTTACTTTGAATGCAATAGTCTGATCTAAATCTGTAAAATAAATAGTTTTAACAGCCTCAATCTTCTTGATTCCCCATTAATAAATGGTGATATTGCTCCTTTATATCAAATTTCAAATTTGAATTAAGAACCAATGGTTTTATTATAAATGATTGATTTTGAATATAGTAAGACAAGCTTATGGAGGATTTGAATGCTCAGAATTAGGCAAAATTATGACACATCAATATAAGTATACAATCTTAATGATTTTAAGCATTTGTATACAATATGTTTATTTAGTTGAGGTTGAGAATGTGTAAAAGGAAAAACAAGTTAGATCAATGTGTTATATTTGTTTCCAAACTAGTAAGACAATGTTGCTTCATCTATTCATTGCAGCTAGCTCGTTACATGCTAATAAACATTTCAATGATAAGATTTAGATTCATCAATTATGTTTAATATGTTTTGAGAACATATACTTTCATATGCATTTTTTTTATTTTTATATGAATTTATTAATTGAATTTAGCATGTCTTTATTTATTTTATATATAAATGGTGGGATGTTCAAACACTTCTGGTAATAAGATTTAATAATCAAATTTGGGCTTATTCTAGATTGGTTTATAAAATTAAGAACTATACCATTTTTTGCATTTTAATAAACATTTGATATGTAGCGGAATCACCAAATTAAAAAAACAATTAGCTAGGATCAAAGGTGATATGGAGCCTTGTAAGAAAGTTAGTGATGACGTGATATGACAAATAAAAACTTTGATTGAAGAGTATCAAAGTAAGAAAGACATAAGGCAAAGACTTAACTACGAAATTGGTAATGGAAGTTCTTTTTACGGTGATAAGGATGAATTGACAATGTTGAAGGTGGTATTCCTGCCCAACAAGGAGGATTGGTACAGAAGAAGACAAGTTTCTAACTTTTTTGCTCTACAAATAACTCCTAGAGTTTAACCTTTAACTCATAGTGCTTTATAATCAAGCAGCTTATAATATGAACATGAAAATGGCTAGTTGGTGATATGGTACAGGTGTATCATTCAATGTTGCTCAGTCTTACTATTACCAGCCTTTGACATAGGCTATTATCTTTTACAATCTAGGATATGAAGCTCCTTTAATTGATCACCACATTGGTAATCTTCGGAGCAACTTTGTTTTTGAAATAAAAATTCATTTGGATGAAAGAAGAATAACAAGTAAATTATAGGTATTTAATCATATGTGATGGTTAGACAAATAGAAGACTTAAACCTATTATTAAGTTTTTGGTTTATTCTGTTTAAGGGGACGATGTTTATAAAGTCCATTAATGCATCTAGTCTTGTTAGATATGTTGATACTTTGTTTAAGATACTAGATGAAATTGTGAATGAAATAGGGGCTAAAATCATTATACAGTTCATCATTGATAGTGATTCTGCTTATAAAACAGCTGGAAAAAGGTTGCAAAGCAAGTATAATTCTTTGCATTGGACTCCTTGTGTTATACATTACATTGATATGATATTGGAAAATATGAGAGTTTGTAGATACTTTCCTATCATTAATAAAACTTTACAACAAGTAAAAAAAGTGACAAAGTTCATCTATGATCGTGCATAGTTTCTGAATTTGATGAGAAAAAGTTTCATCAATGGTAGGACTTTGTATTATCCTACCATTACAAGGTTTGTCATTTTTTTAAATTGTTTTAGTGTTTTGTTTTAATGAAGAAAGAGCTAAGTTTTACAAGTGATAAGTAAGTTATATTTCAGTATACTAGATCTAATGTTGGAATGAAGGTTTCTAGAATTATACTTGAATATTATAAATTTTGTTCTTAATTTCAATTTTTCATCTAAGTTTGTGAGCTTTTGGTAAGAGTACTTCATCTAGCGGATAATGATGAGAAAAGGTGAAAGAAGTAATCAAGGCCAATCTAAAGTATTTGTATTCTTTGTATACACCTTATCTTGCAATCATCAATAAAAGATGAGAAAGGGAATTTTACTCTCTATTGTTTGCTATTAGAGCATTTTTTAAATCCTAAGATCTATTTTATAATAGGTTTTACAAAGAAAGCTAAAGTTAATAGGAGAATGCAATTAACCATCACAATAATTGTTTACCATGAGATGATATAAGATCTTCTTAGCTCACAAATGAAGTCATACAAGGATATGTATGGTGATGACCATTGTAGTTTTTTAAAGAGACAAATTTGTCAGGTACATATTTCTTCACTTTTATTACTTGTTTGAAATTTTAATCATTGTTTTATTTTATTTATAAGGTTACTTTTATTGTCTTATAATTGCTTCGTAGGACCAATTTAGAATTGGAGTTTCAGAATTTCAAAGGTTTGCAATTTGAATTATAAGTCAATGTTTGAGTGCAACTGGGCGTGAAGCTATTTCAATTCGTCCATTCCAAGAAAAGAAATTGATTGGAATACAAAGATGTAATGATTGTTCTTTGTTATATACAATTTAAAGCTTTAAGAAATATATGTTATTATCATTATTAAGTTGAACACAATTTCTTGTAATTTCTTAATAATTTAATTTTATTTGTTTACTAGGATTCTTAATAAAACAAGTAAATGTATAGATCCAATGTCGTGATCACATCAAATTTTTTTTATCATATTGGGCTTTTGAGGAACCAAGTTTCATAGATAAAAGTGCCTTAGAAGATAATATTAGATGAGAAAGTAATGACATGGCATTTAGTGCAATAAATTTGAATGATAATGATGATGAGACTCCTGTCAATGATAAAAATTTTGTACTAAATGAAAACTGAGATTCAATGTGATTTGAATAGATATGTTATTAAATGAAATTCCAAGTTTTTCATTTTTCTCTCTTTTCTTTTAATTTTAGATGTATTTGATGTATATGTTAAATCCTATGTATGCAATACAAACATGAAACTTTTAACTATAACTGTTTTTGTTTTATGTTTCACTTTCACTTTGTTATGTTTCTTAGTATGAACTCTTGTTGTAATGTTTATGGAGTCATACACCCATATTATTTTAATATATGATATGCTGATGTAATTATTTTTACTCTATGATGTAAATTGTAACATTTTAAGTATTTTTGCATTATTCTTAGTTTTATACTGATGTGATAATTAAAAAATCTTTCTCTTATATAATTGTAGTTATTATTTACATATGAAATATGTGAAAAGTAATATTAAAAGAAATACAGAGATAGTTATTATTTTAAATTCATATTTTCCTTCAAAACTTTTTAAATTTATATTATTATAACTTTTAGAGACATGATTGATATAAAATTAAAAATTATACAGTACAATATATTGATGGACTATTTTATAACTCTTAAAAAATTTAAGGAATATTTTGTAATATTTAAAAATTATTCGAAATGATACTTTGTAACACCCCACTCCCACAAGACCCGAACCCGACATCGACGGTGATATCCGAGTCCGTGCCCCGCGAGGGTGGCGTGCTACATCACTCAGTCAAAACTCAGTATATTTTTTTTCTAAAACATACACACACACATGATAATTTATGCGGAAAATAATTTACATAAACAAATCAATGGCTTCGG
>JANPWT010000007.1:26245264-26256246 GCA_024678245.1 Erythroxylum densum
TCGAAGGAGTCTAATCATCATGACATTCTAACCTCAATATCGTACACATTCTTATGATCAATCATATAACTCATCACCTCAATCAAACAATCGATTAGGTTCTTATAAATTGAGTTTTGATTGAGGATGAATTTCCAAATGAGAAATTGTTTTGCTTTGTCTAAGATTGAATAAAGAGAAAAGAAAGAAAGAAAAGAAAAAGAAAAATTTATGCCGATTTAGGTTTGGTTTAGTCTTAAGGTATCCAACGCTAGTTTTTCTAAGTTACACGTTATCGGATGTCGGAAATTTGTTTCAGTTCGATTGAACCGTTCATTTGCTTTGATTTTAAGTCAATTCGTTTCGCTTTCGATTTCTTTCGCTTTCGCCAAGTATAAATTTGCTCACGTTTTGTACATGTGTTTGATTATGATTCCAAGGTTGGATCCTAGAAACGGAATCCAACATTTGTGCATGATTGATCCGTTTTGTTTCTTTGCTTCTGAAATTTTCTAAATCCGAGCCTTTCGATTTTTATAAGGCTCATTAAGAACACGATCCATTTTCGTCATATGTTTCCGCTGTCCAGTTGGGGTTCGGTTCCCAAATCGGGTCCCAACATAGGCGGTATAAGAGCAAGAGTGAAAGTGTTAAGTTTATGCAGTTGGGTTCCGGAAACGGGATCTAACAGTATCCTCTTGAAAACAAGCTTTGGCTATCATAGTTCGAAATGAATTTTAATGGGAGTGAATCATTAAGTTTAAAATGGTAAACCTTAAAGAACTCTTTAAGTCCAAGGTTTTAATCAATGAGCTCCATTTCTTAAAACCTTGTTGAAAGCTCTTAGTGTGTGCAATGGGTAAGTCAATGTAATAAGTCATTTTGGGATCTAGAGTCACCTCGATATCAAACTTAACTAGGCAGATAAAAGAGAATTAACCAGATCACAAATAGACATATATGAGACTTCATATATTCAAGTTCCAAATTGTACATCATCAAATCCCGATAACACATTGAATATCCAACACTTGATTAAACTCTAATCAAGAATATTCAACTACAAATTACAAATCCTAAACCTAGGAATTCATAATAATGTAGCTGAATATGGAATATACTACTCCCTTGTTGAGGCCCATTGAACTCTGGCCATTGTTACATTTTCAAGAGGAAAGAGGTGCCTAGCCAAGCATAACTCTAGGAGAATTCACAACTGGGAACCCACTGGAAGCATCCATGGTAGCAGTTGTCGGATGAAGGAGCAGACGGTGGAATGGAATGGATGAGAGGGGATGAAGGTGTATCCGAAGGTAGAAAGAGTGAGTGTGTGATATTGATATCTCTGTCGACTCTCTCCTTTAACCTAAAATAGGTAGGTTTTTAAAAGAAATGGATTATGGTTCAAGTTGCACAGTGGGTAAACTTCCAAAAATGGTTCGGATATTTGAAGGTTCGCCACAGCGACAAATAAGTTTGTCACAACGAACTTATCTCGAAAGTTTTAGCTACATTGTTGATTCTTTCGCTGCGGTGACAAAATTAATTTTTGCCACGGCGAACTTTTCCCGAAAGTTCTACTTAGAATTCTTCATACTTTTCCGAGGCGACGCATCATCAGTTCGCCGTGACAAACTTCCTGTTGCATCTGTTCACTTTTTGATTTATTGACTTCAGCATTTCCTTGGCTCTACTTCTTCTTCTTAAGCCTCTTATCCTTGAGTCTCTTACACTGAACGAATGGTAGTTTGTAGTATCAATTGTTCTCAGAAAATTAATTAGTGCAATTAATACTAATTTGTGACAATTTTATTCTCAAACTACATAAAATAAAAGTAGACACTCAAGAGTCAAATTAAGCATAAAATCTAGAAATAGGAGCCAAGAAGTGTAGTAAAAATCATGAAAACGTCACCAATTTATATAATAAACTTGGGCTCAATCACATGGCATCCCTTTGTCGTAGCTGGTCATCCAAAGCTACCACCTTTGATGTTCCAGGCACATATCATAAAAGAGATGGGGGCGAAGTGCCATACACAACTTCAAACAGTGAAAACTTGGTAATAGAATGTTGAGAGCTATTATAGCTATACTCTTCCCAAGATAGCCAATCCCTCTATCTTTTGGGTTGTTCATGGCAAAAACATCTTAAATATTACTCAAGGGTTCGGTTGATCACCTCAGTCTGTCCATCCAACTGTGAATGATAACTCGAGCTTATGTTCAAACGAATTCCCTGCTAATAAAAAAGTGATTGCCAGAAAGCACTCATAAAGACTTTGTCACGGTCACTAACAATACTGCTAGGCATACCATGCAAACAGACCACATTATCCACGAAAGCCTTAGCTACCTTGACCGAGGTGATGGGGAAAGACAACAGAATGAAATGAGCATACTTAGATAACCTATCCACAATGACCAAAATTACCTGATAGCTACCAGAAGTCGAAAGCCCCTCGACAAAATCCATTGAGATGTTTGTCCGAACTCTCTCTAGTATAGGCAATGGCTGCATAAGTCCAGTTGGGGAAAGATGTTCATTTTTGTTTCTTTGGCATGTTTCATAACTCGAAATGTACTCCTTAATCGACCTTTGCATTCCCAATCAATAAAAATCTTCTTTCAATCGGGAGAGAGTTCTTTGATAGCCAAAATGTCACCCCCGATGCAGTATCATGCACCTCAAATAGGATGAAAGGCACTAAAGAAGAATTAAAGTTCAAAAGAATGTGCTCACCTAGAAACCAACTGCCATCCCATTGTTAAGCTTGCGGGTTAGACTCGTAATCCTCATAGAAAGAATCCGTGGCACATTCTTAATGCAATTGGTCCCACCAAATAGCTTGGGGTCATGTGACAACAATGAAGTGTATCTTAATCATTCTAGATAGAGAATCGACGGCACTATTCTAGGTCCCCTACTTGTATTCAATCTTGTAATCATAACCCATGAGTTTTGGTAGCCATCTTGCTTATACCGGAGTGGTGATAAGTTATTCCAATAAAAACTTCAGACTCTTCTGATCAGTCTTCACGATAAAAGATTGTCCTAGGAGATATGGTCACCACTTTCAAAACGCTTTTGCGATGGCCAACATCTCCTTCTCGTAGGTTGAATAATTAAGAATGGTACCTTTAAAGCTTCACTATGAAAGGTGATGGCTCTGTGATTTTGCATGAGAATTGCTCCCAGTCCACAACCACATGCGTCACATTTCACAACATATAGACGAGTAAAGTCTGGTAGTCTTAGAATCGGTGCTTGGATTAGGGCCACCTTCAACTGCTTGAAAGCTAATGTAGCTTCTTCCGTCCAAACAAATCCCTCTTTAGTTAATAGGTAGGTCAGGGTTGCAACAATCATAACATAATGCTAAATGAACTTACGGTAATACCCTGCTAGGCCTAGAAATCCACATACCTCTTTGACTATTTTTGGAATAGGCCAATCCTTGACTGCCTGTACTTTTGAAGGATCTGATAACATGGCCCAAGTATTCAACATGTTGTACTCCAAAGACACATTTACTCCTCATAGCATACAACTGATGTTGGTTCATAATTGATAAGACAATTTGGAGATGTTCCAGATGTTCCTCCCAAGTCTTTGAATACACCAGGATATCGTAAAAAAAAACAACCCCTGAACCGACACAAATAAGGATAAAACAGATCGTTCATCAGGCTTTGAAAAGTTGACGGGGCATTGGTGAGCCTGAATGACATGACATAGAACTCATAGTGCCCATCATGTGTCCAAAATGCCTTTTTAGGATATCGGCATCAAACACCCTGATCTGATGGTACCCGAATCATAGATCATGTTTAGTGAAGAAATGTGCACCATAAAGCTCGTCCATCAGCTCGTCTATTACAAGAATTGGGAACTATCTTGAATTGCTACTTTGTTGAGAGACCGATAGTCAACACAAAACCTCCAAAGAAAGGGCTATTGTTGAGCCTGATCAAACCAGTTTCTAACAATTCCTTAACCTGCCTTTCAATTTCTAATTTTTGGTAAAGGGGATAGCGATAGGGTCGCACATTCACCGGTTTGGAATTTTGGATGAGAAGGATACGATGATCTTGAGTGCAAATAGGACGGAGACTATTGGGAGTTTTAAAGACACTAGAGAATCGAGATAAAAGGGTGTTCAAATCTGGTGGAGTTATTGAGGATTCGGTGGAAACTGTTTCAGTAGTTACCTGTTGGATGAGGAAACCTTCTCCACGTAAAAGATGGGAATTAATGGTTCCTGATTCTTTTTTGGTTAGGGCCTCCATCTCTTATTGTTTTAACCTATGGAAAACATATTGATCCCCTTTATAATTAAAGGCCACCTTTAGCTTTGCATAATTGGTCTCAATTGGGCCTAAAATTTAAAGCCATTGAACACTCATTACGATTGGATAAGTAGCCTTGGGCAGCACTAAGTAATCAGCTTCAATTAAACATCCCTATACACAAAGTTTCACGCCTTTACATACCCCTGAGCATTCAATTCTCTCTTAGTTAGCCATGATGATGTGAAACCTCTTCCCATAATCAATTGGCAACCCAAACTTTGTTTTCATCCTTCCATTAATAAAATTATGTGAACTTCCCCCATCTATTAGAACCAAAACATCTTTGTTTCCAATTTTTTCCACCACCCGAAGAGTTTGGGGATTTTGTCTACCAAAGATTGCATGGAGTAAGATTTTAGGAGTCATCTTTTCCCCGTCCCTCGTTCTATCGTCTTATTCAATACCCATAGGAACTTCCATTGCATCTTCAATCATAAAAAACTGTGGTTGTATGTAACGATGGCCGAGAACAAACTTTTCATCACAGTAGAAACATAGGCCTTTTTCTCTCCGTTCCTTAGCCTCCTGCGATTTCAGCTTCCGAAAGTTCGGTGTCCCTGCTTTCAACATAGGTGCAGCTCCTAAAATGCCAGGGTTCGCAGAATTTGATGGTGGTCGAACTCCGGGAATGAAGTTGGCCGACCTAGGTGTAGTTCGTTTCTATAATTGGTTCCGCTCCTCTATTAACTTTGCAACACTAATGGCTTCTGCTAACGAAGTGGGATGCTTGATCGTGACATCCATTCTGATCTCATCCTTTAATCCGGCAATAAAACAACCTCTTTTAAATGACTCCGACAAGCCATCCACCTTATCAGATAACTGTTCGAAACTCTCTTGGTATGCTTGCACCGTACTAGTCAGTCAAAGGCATGTAAGTGCTTTGGTAGGGTCCTCAAATTCTGTTGCACCAATCACTGTAAAATCGCTTTATTGAATTTAAGCCAAAGCATAGATTGTCGATCCTTTGAGTACCATCTATGCCATTGTAGTGCTAGTCCTTGCAAATGAAAAGATGCCACGGAAACTCGTTGTCCAATTGGCACTCCGTGGTATTCATAGTATTGTTCTTCCTTATAGAGCCACCCCTACGGATTTGTGTCGTCGAAGCGTGGAAAGGACAATTTCAGAGGTTTCTTCCAAGCTTCATTGCCTCCAGCTAAGTTGTCACTGCTAAAAAATGGATTTTCATCACGAGCAGTTCGCGAAGGGCTTACTGGAGATTTAAAGTTTTGAAATTCATTTAACAAGGCTTGCATTATAGTGGTCAGGTTATCAATGGAAGTATCATGCGTGAAACCATATCAAAAATCTCAATACGAAACTCAGCGTTAGAATTTTGACAGATTTCCATTCTGGGTAACTTAGCTCTGATACTAATTGATATATCCAAGCTGCTGCTTTAGATAGTACAGAGAATTTTCAGAGGGTTAGAGGAGTTAGGACATTTAGAGGGAAAAGGGGTTTTGTTTTTATTGATTATTCCTTCCTCCTTTCGTTATACAAAACATCCTTAAATAGTTTCCATAACTATGGAAACTTGCAGATTAAGTCACATGAAAATAGAAACAAATAAAAACTTCCTAAACTATTTTGAATTGGTCCTACAACTGAATAACAGCCTCCTAAGACTTGGAATGAAAATAGCAAACCAAATAACAAATAACAACGAATCATGTCCTAGAAACTACGTTTATTGACCTACTCAAACTTTTCTTCTTTGACTGGTTCTTCCAATAGTTTCCCAGGCACAATCAAAAACGCCATCTCCAACATATCCCTAGCCCCATAACTTGCAATACAAAAGCGGGAAAGCATCACACACCCTATGCTCATATGTACCAACGTGAGAACTAGCATCATTCACGTCTACGTCCATATCAGTTTTTGGGGTTGGTTTTCCCGTAAGACCTGTATCAATTAGTATCAGAGCTAACATCACTCCTTCAAGTCTTCATGCCACGCCCACGGGTGATAATACCAGTATTGTAGTGTTCGTCCGAGACTAGAAAAGGTCTAGCACAAAGTCAACCTGCTGGTCTTAGGCCGCAAAGCGTGGTGGGATGTTACGGTCTAATTGTCTCACATTGGTAATAAAAGAAACTAATGTGGGGTTTATAGGCTTATAAGCACTCTCATTCTTCAAGCTAGCTTTTGGGGTTAGTTCTTCCACGAGACCTGTATCAAATTTGTTAAAATCTTTATGGATCATATTTTCAAGCTACATGGTATGTCACAAACGATTATTAGGGAAAAAGATGCCATTTTCGTGAGTGTTTTATGGAAAGAATTGTTTTGTCTTCAAGGTGTTAAGCTCCAATTTTCCATTGCTTACCGTCCTCAATCGAATGGACAAACAGAGGTTTTCAATTGCAAACTCGAAACATACCTTCATTGTATACCTCCTGATTGTCCAGCGAATTAAAGTAGATGGTTATTCTTGGCAAAATCATGATACAAGACTAAATTTCATTTGGCTATTAACATTACTCCATTTCAAGTTGTCCATGGTTTTTCACCTCCATTGTATACTCCATATTTTGCGAGCGACTCTTCTATTTTAGCAATGGATCAAGTTTTGTTAGATAAAGAAATTATGATCAATATTTGGCATGTTCATTTACAACGAGCACAAAATCGGTTGAAGAAAATTGTTGATCACCATCGAATACAGAGAACATTGGTGGTGGGCGATTACGTTTATCTAAAGCTACAACCTTACCATCAACAAAGTCTTAAGAGACGTCAATCGCAAAAGCTGGCGAATTTATTCTATAGCCCCTTCAAGATCATTCAGAAGATAAGACCTGTCACATATAATATTAATTGATTTGCCAGAAGATAGTAGGATTCATCTTGCTTTTCAAGTTTCGCAGCCACGAGTCTCTGATTTTGCAATATCTTCGCTAGTATTACCATCATCTTTGTATTCAGCACTGATATAGAGTGCAGCAATTGCTAATGTCGAGAAGGAGAGGAATATTATGGCGAAGTATTCAGGCAGCTTAATTAGAAGTATCATAGTTGATATAACCATATATTTTCTAATTTTGAAAAGCTTTATAATTCACAATGTGGTCCTACTTTGCCAGTTTAGCTCTGGAAATTGATACAAAGCTTGTAAAATGGAGATTACCTGCTAACTCATCTTTAAATAATGAATAAAAAGGGAAAATGGACTCAGAAACACAATATTACTTCAGAGCCTGAAGTTTTTAAATTGAATAAGGATAAAAGAATGCATAAGATAGATCAACTTATATTCACCTCCACGCACAGTCAAAAGTCAAGACATTTGAATAAACTACTGGATGTTTTATATTCAGGAAAGAGAAAGTAATAGGTGAAGACCTGAGCCATTCACATACGTCGAGGAATAAAGATTACCATGGCATCACTGAAACGTTTTGTTTACTTCCACGTGCCAAGTTCAGAGTAGATATTACTATAAAGAAGATATCAAATTGTAAAACCTTTTAACTTGGGAATACTCTACTGTTTAGTATCTTTTCTACCTCGGCTACAGTCAAATGCCTAATGCCATTCTCCTTCATCCATTTGCCTCCCCCAGCCAAACCAGCTTTAATTTTTTTCTCCCCCATCTTTAGTAAATTCAATCCTTCACTCACTCTGGGAAAGAAACTCTCTGGCCTCAAGCACCAAGCCCTAAATATACCAAACAGAACCTCTAAATCACTACTAAACCTTTCAACACCAGAATCATTAAACTTGACATTGCTCATAAGAACACCAGTAAAAAGTAAGCGATCAACACCAGCAGCCAAGCTTCTCCACACATTAACAAAGTCTATCCTATTCAAACTTTCTTGTATCACTGAAATTTTTCCTTGAAAATAATCTAGAGCCTCGACTAAATTTTTGGACACTGTCCAACCTTCTTCACTCTTTTCCTGCCACTGCCTCCTGTTTTTCACATAATCTCGGCACCCGGCATCAAAACCCCTCAAAACAACAACGGATATCTTCTCTACCCATTCTTTCCTGAAATCCTCCAACTGTCTTATCTCTTCGTCCAGAATGCCACCACATCCATCAAATGATCCTTCCCTGCCATTTCTGCCATAATTGATAGAGTTTTCCAGTTGATTTTGGTTATCAGAACTCATCTCAAGGAAAAAAACATCATCAGACCACTCCTTTAAAACAGACTCAAAGTAGTGAGCAGCATTCACAGAGTGTGCAACTTTGATTACAGCATCATCATCAGTTAAGGCCGTCAGTCCCTCCGCCTCTTGGCACCTGTGAAGCATACAATTAAGAAATCGCTGTATAATAGGCCCACCAACCAATCTGAAAAACCTGGATCTCAAAAGATTGGTAGGCAGTGATCGGCATCGATCAATCACTATGGATAGACGTTGAATGAAGGCAACAGAAATAGCTGGAGATTTGTAATTTTCAGAAGCAGAGAGCAAAGCTCCTCCCTGAATTCTGATTTTCCAAATTCTCTCATCATCTAGCTCAGGTCCTAGCTTCTCAAGTGTGTCATTAAGCTCTATCCCAGCCCATAAATCAAACCAATCAGGTCTATCACAGAAAACAGATAGGGAAGAAACTTTCTGCAGGTTATCATCTCCCTGAAAGGAATTCAAGATTCCAGAATGTGTTACCAGAGACTGAATGCGTTTATCAAAAGCAATCATCAGGTCAACAAGATGGAGCCATGATATTCTAGCCTGAGACTGGACACCAGTAACACTTTCTTCATCCAGTTGACCTATATAAATAGGGAATATCTCTTTGGCCAAATACGTCACTAAAGAGGTTACCATTGCCGATACCCATTCTTCTCGGCAACTGTAACCCAACAGCCTTGCTTCATCAACCAGTGGTTGCAATAAATCGTCCATACTGTCAACATAATCCCTTGTTATCTTATACACAAGAGCAAAAATGAATTCTGGCTTATCAACCCACTTTGAAAAATGTCGTTGGCAGGCAATTGATATAGGATTTACAAGCTCTTCAATTGCCCAGAGTGGCTGTATAAGAGCACCTTCCAAGTTATAGCTTGCAAGTTGCCGAGATTTTCTTCGTCTCTGCAACTCTTGCAAGCGGCACAAGGCAAGAAAGTTTTCACAATACCTCCGTTTGAGGTCCCCATGCATTGTAAAAAGAGGATTGAGGGCTTCAGTTGATTTCCTCGCATCAGGTTTTAAAGAACTCGAGGTGGAAAGAGGCGGTGGCCACCCAAATGAAGCAAGAAGGGCACGATAATCTGCAATTGCCTGGGGTCTCAACATGGCAAGTGCCCGATCAACTCTATGATCAACTGCCAAAACAAGACGCATCCACTGAGGATGTGTTTTTGTTACTAATGTTAAAACATCTTCAACCTGTCCAATGGTCTTGATAGCAAGTAGCCGTGCTTCCTGAAAGTTAGATAAAGCGCATATGTTCTGAAAGTAAAAACAGAATAAAGAAATTTGAAACAGCATTGACTTTTGTAAATAAAACTCACCTCTGAACTACCAAATGAAGAATGCTTGCTTAGATTCCGGTGCATACTAGAAGATACAGCATCTTCAATATCACCAACCAAAGTGTCAAGCTTTAACGCAGTCTCTAGAAAATACAAGCAAAATATTCGTTCAGAGAGTCACAAGATTCTCAGGGAATAAAAAGTTTACTTGTTCCCCATAAACTAACAAAAGCAATGAGAAAGTGAACGCTTCGCTCAAAAACTCTAGATTGAATTCATTATACATGCAATGCAGAAAATCCAAACAGTTTCACAATTACAACTCATTGTTATAACCACCTAAAACTAAAATCCACAAAACTGTACAGTCAATACAATTCAATTCACAAAGCTTTACAGTCAATGAATTTAATTCAAGTGCAGATCTTGATTTGGCAATGAAAATAAATACTCACCGGCATAAGCTCGAACAGTTTCAACTCTCGCCACCTCCTTGGCGAGCGCCGGCAGCTCCTTTGACCCATCTCCGCTGTCCAGTCCTCCATCTACACACAATCGACACAAATTTTAGAAATTTCAACACAGAGACTGAAACTGGCATAACGAGTTGGCACCTGATGGAGAAGTAGTGCGAGTGAAGGAGTCGAGTGCCGTCAACTTGGACTGAGCATCACTCACTAGTCGATGAATCCCATGGGAGAACGAAGCATAAGCAACAAGCCTCGATCCGAGGTTCGATTTGAGGTGCTCTAGGGATTGGTCCAAGTCCAGACACTGAGAGTGCAGCTCCGAGACAAGGCTCTGTGCTCGATCGAGATCTGCTTGACAGTTGAGATTTTCGTTGAGGAATGAGATGGCCGAGGAGGAGAGCGTCGAGAGGCGAGGAAGAGTCCCAGTGGAGTCCATCACCTAAGCCATTGATGGGTCTGTCAGGTAAATTTGGTCGGATAATTGAGGGTACTTCGGAGATTTAATTATTTTTTGGGTGAACGAACGAAGGTATCGGATTCGGAGCTCTTAATTTTTTGGGTGAACGAAGGTAAATCTAACTGCGAGGTAGACCTGGCAAAACGGGCGGGTCACCCGTTTATTCGCCCGTACCTGTCCTAGCAGTCCGGGTATGAGTTGGCATGTTTTTTTACCCGTTTCATATTTACCCGTACCCGACCCACCCGTTGATTTTGCGGGTAGGTCGGGTCCAACCCGC
>JANPWT010000007.1:26272348-26284887 GCA_024678245.1 Erythroxylum densum
ATATAATCTCCATCTTGTTCTTATGATAATTATTTTCCATATACCGTATCATGTATGGAGACATGTTGATTTGGTTATCTTGTTTCGTTGTGTTATAATTTCCAAAAAAAAATTTGAAATCTACCGTTTAACCAAATCTTGCATGTTTTCTTTTTCGATCTAACATAAAAATCAATTTTCCTTTGTGAGATCCAAAGACAATTTCTGCAGAAATAGTATGGTCTTTTAATTGTCTGCATATCAACCTTGTCCTATTGCATAGTCCCTCAGTTGGATTCAAATTTCTTAAGAGCAAAATTAGGGAGCCTTCTTTGAGTAAGAGTTTGTGTGGAGGTAGGCCTTTAGGATTTAAAGCATTGAGAAAATCTTCATGATCTACTTGATGTTTGCGGTCAATCGTTTTGTCAAAACTCATATATGAATGCATATTTCCTGACAATTTGTTAATCATCATGTCATTAATTTCATCAACACAGCTGTTTGTTAGACACAGTACACATCTATTTATCATCTGATATGGATTAGATGAATACTAGCTTAGGTCAGGGAAGATGTTTTCAAGTAACCTGGTGAAGGAAATGGTACATTAGAAAGATGTAATTGTAATTCTAAAAAAAAGAATAGTAAAATATATAACAAAAAATTTGTTAACCTATTAAGAGACTCATCCTTGCTATGATAAGGAATAACTAGTTGTTTTGGCAAGAACATTTGATCTTGATCATCAACTAGCTCGATGCCTTCTCCTACACTTAATAAAAATTTACAAAAAACTAAATTTGATATAGCTCTCATATTTATCGTCAAAGAGAATTTACGCATCTGTCGCTAGAGTTGTGAATTTAAAAGACTCGAATCAATTAGTTGTTGTTTTGCAGCTTGGTCAATAATTGGCAAGGTTTGATGAAAATCACCACCAAATATAACAATTTTTCCTCCAAAAGGTTTATTAGAGTCCATGATATCTTGAAGCAAATTATGAAATGTTTCAATGGCTTCTCGTTTTGCCATGAAAGCCTCATCCTATAAGATAAGACTATATTCAAATATCAATTTTGCGATAATGCTTTTCTTACTTAATTGACAAACTTTTTTCTTTAACAAATTAAGCAGGATTTTAAATCTTGAGTGAGCTATCCTACCCCTAGGAAGGACTGATGCTCAACACCTGATGTAGCAACAGCAACTACAATATGTCCCTGTGACCATAAATTGCAAGGAGAGCTCGATATAAGGAAGTCTTCCCAGTTCTACCAGGACCATCAATAAAAAAACTTCCACCACTTGATAAAAAAAACTGAATCCAAAACCAAATCAAATATGTATTTCTACTTGTTATTCAACCTTGACTGTAATAATAGGTCTTTTGGATCAACCTGTATATTCTTGTCACTTTGTATTTCTTTACTTTGATGTTGATGATAATCAACATGAAACTGATGATCAGCAAAATGATAATCGGTCAAGCTTTTTCCCATTTATGCTAGTGATTTATTAATATATTGAAGGGCCATTTTTTGTAATGTCATCATATGTATAAGTACTATAGGAAGAAGAAGCATACTAGTAGTCAGAACAAAGGACTTCTTTGAATGTTTTCCAGAGTTGCTTAGGATTTTTCAGTAGACAATAGAACAATAGTGTAGCAAATAAAATTATAAGCGATTCTGGCATTTGAAACAAAACAACTTCCTCAAGTGTTTGTTGTATATAAGAGTCAGACGCTAGCAATCCTAATTACAGTGTAGCCTCTTTGAAACAGTTTTTTTTCTCACCATCAACGGTTAACAAGTTATCAAATGAGATTGGTCCTTTAACATGTGTGAGTAATAACCTCAAGTAATAGCTTTCTCCTTCTCTAATGTCAACAGTAACCAATCTTCTTGTTACTTTTTTTGACTTCTTTTCAACCATATTTTTGTTTTTCGATTCCAAACAAAATGTTCCGAAAAATCTTTATACAAACATTTCATTTCTTCTATCTTTTTATTTGTCAAATTTATCTTGAAAATTTTGGTTAGCATTATTTTCGGGAAGTCGATATTTCTTAACAAATAATACAAATCTGCATTTTTGTCAAAGGAAATAAACTACTGGTCTAGGAGATGAACCTACAGTATATAAACTGATGGATTAATCTCTGCTAGACAAAATTCATATATACGCCATAAAGCTTCAAGAGGAGAAAATCCAATGACCTTCTTGGAAATTACTGATTTCATCAATATTAGTTGTGCTCTCTTAATCAACAATACTAAAATTGACAAGATCATGACCCTTAAAAACATATTTGTATAAGTACTTAACAAGCTTCACAGTTGAACATATTTCAACATTTATGTGACAATCAAGTAGCATCAAAAGGTATAGATTATGAGGAACCACCCACCTATTATCAATCTCATGTCTGCAAATTTTGGCTTTCCTGCCATCATGTCTTCATCTATAGCATAGATAATTGTCTTCACCATGAACACTAAAAGGAGAAAATTTCTTGGGATAATGGTTTTTACACACACCATTTCTCATGTAAAGGCAATATTTATTCATAAAACCACAAGGACCACGAATCATATGCTTAATAACAAGATAATATAATCATGAATTTTGATTAGGATCTGGTATTTCAGCAGATATGATCTGATCGTAAGAATATGGATTTAGCAATTTAGAATGTAGCTTAAGTATTAACAATAAATGAGCGTAAGGGAATCTAAGCTTCTAAAATTCAATAACATAAACAAATGCGGCCACATCTCCAAAGACTTTTCTTGATCAACTCATTTTTTAGAATATCAAATTTAGCTCTGAATACTCTAACTAATAAATCTGGTTTATCTTGCGCCTTTTCATGAAATTTAAGATTGTCTTGTATTTCTCTCCATATAGGGTTGCAAGTCATCATTAGGAAAATATCTAGTTTATCATTTTTTGTACCAAAGCCATTACATCAAGATAATGTCATTTCATATCCCTTGGACCACCAATAAATGAAGTTGGGAGCACTACTCGACGACCAATTCTAAAACCTTATATTTGACCAATGGTAATACTATCTAAAACACCTTGCAAAATTTCTGTCCGTATCTCATTTTGTTTTTTCTATGGAAATCATGTCGGGATGTTTCAATCTTTATATAAGTACCCACAACAAATTGTTAAAGCAGTCTTAAGCTATGGAGCAACATAGATTCATCATTTTCTCTCATTTGGAGCCGATAACAATAATATTCTCTAGCAGAAACCAAACCATCTTCACAGTATCCTTCTTCAGCAACTAGTAGTAAAAAAGATAAATTTGATAAATAAAATGGTGGAATTAAATAATATTTGAAAAATGACAAAACGAAGAGACAAACTTGCATGTGTTTTCCACAACAAACAATTCAGATGGATCAGTAAAGGAGTTGAAATGAACATCACTCCTTTCATTTAAAACATTGCTCCTGTTTCTTTGTGAAATCAACTCCTTAATGCGACGATGCCATATAGATTCACCACGAGGAAATACAAGTGGATATTGAAGCAGGTTATAACATACATAATAAGACTAAATTCTATAACTTGTACCCGAGTGGATGTGAGGGCATTGATCCATTTATTCATCATTAATTTTAGTCCATATATCAGCTACTTGTGATGCAGTAAGAAGATTATAAGCACATTGATCAAGGCCAGGATAACATCTCAAAACTATTTCATGATTCTCAAGTGATGGAATGTCTCCAAGACTTCAAAAGAACTTGGCATAAGGATTAACTTGTAGAACTACCATAATCAGTTTTAATGTACTCTCACGAAGTTTATCACAACTGTTAGTCCTTCTTTTTAGTTCCTCGTCAGTATCAAAGAAATAGAATTGGATTCCAGATACCTTATTGGTTGTTGACACTAAACTATCAAGGAAATGATAAACTTGTCCTTAAACACTAAATGTATAAACCCCTTTCTTGTTTTTTGTTAACTATTGATCATACCTAGCTCCATAAGAAGTAAAAGGTACATTGTTATTATATGTATGAACATTCTTCTTGAAATGTTATGATTCTTTTCATTACCATAAAATAATTGTTTCAAACCATATGGCATTTAAGGAGCAACAATGAAAATATGTCCTGCTAAACAACATAATGATGAAGGTTTAAGATAAAATCATTTTGCATGATAATGTTCACAATTTGGAACAAAACGAAGTTGTTGAGGCTCAACAGGTAAATTCTACAAAGATGCTATCTTTGAGGAAGAGTGATGATGATTTATCCCTTAAAACATATAGTAATAACATGATCACTTTGTGCAGTAGTCATAAAAATAGTTAAAATATAGGTTAAAAATTTTATGCCTTGATCAATATGATTTACATTAAAATCGAAAGATCACTTTTGTATTTATTTACTAGTGGATTGATGAATGAGAAGTTGACAGCTGGAAGGTACACTATTAATGAAAGAATAGCTATGTTGATCAATAATTGTTTGATGAAGCGTAGGCAAAGGAACGCTTCTCTTTTTTGCAGCTCGAGTTTGTCTAAGTCGTTGCAAGAAATCTTTTTTTATTTTCTAACATTTCAGCATACTTTTGACGCCTTTTGACATTTCTATCCATATTTGAATGCTGACAACATTAACGCTCTTCATGTATCAATTGACAATATTTTTTAAAATATCAAAATATCTATAGTAACAATATTTGTGATATATATTATACATACATACATATATATTATTTAATATTATTTAATATATATTATACATATTATTAAATGAGATATGTATAAAAAAGTATATATTACATTAATAAATGTTGGCTATAATTAAAAAATGTCAAAATATAACAGAAAAAACGAAGCAATAATATCATCTTTATTGATGAATATAAGACAATACATGTAACAAATCATAGATTTAATAAAGAGTTTATCATGAAGCACTAATAAGTAATATCTATTGTATCTGTTAATATTAAAAAGGAACATCTAATAAGCATACATTTAACAAATAAGGTTAACCATACATATAACAAAAATCCAACAAACCATACATTTAATAGATAAGGTTATCTATACATTTAATTAATTAGTAAAAATTTTAAAAAGTTTGCATAATAATATGGGTTGAATATAGCGTAAGATAAATAAAGCATCAGGAGATATATAAAAAGGTTAATTCATGCCAATATGATGTAAGTGAGTACATTAATAAAGTAAAATTGTATATGTAAGTCATGAAGTATGGAAAAATAAACAAGATACTAATTATCATATCAACGAAAAGAAATATTTCATGAACAAATATACCATAATTTTATATAATAAGTTTTTTTGACATAATTAAACATACCTGAATAGTGCTAGAATGAACCAAGAAATAACGAACAAGAAGAAAACCTAAAAAGAATCAAGGTAAAATGACGTTAGGGAAAACAATTTCAAAAATATTGAAAAGATTAATTGCGGATATGACCTGATATTTATACAAATGAAAACTAATTATTTATCATGTATTTTGTAAAGACATAACATATGGCAAAATATTAAAGAATTCTAATTAATGTTTGATAGGAAAAATCCATCATTCATAATTTCTTAATTAAATATACTAAAAAATTTTGTTTTCATTTTCAATTAAATATAATTAAAATATAATTAATTAAAATATAATTAGCACATATATTTTTATTTTTGATTAAATTTAATATATATATATATAATTAATTGACAAATTAAAATATAATTAATAGATTGATTAATTAAAATATAATTAATTAATTAAAATAAAATAAAATGTTATTATTAATTATTAGTTATTGTTAAGTTAATTAAGTCTAGGAGTTTGTACTCACGGTTCGTGACTGTAAATACGTAATTTAAATTAAAATAAGAAAAACAAATTATTAAATATTAATTAAAAAAATTTTAGTCACACCCGTGAAGATTCGTGACTCAGGTGTATTTGAGTGAATAAGGTGTGTTTGAGATTTTGTTAATTGTATCAATTCAAAGCAACAAATGAATGCGTATTTTAAACATTTATAAAATCCTAAATTATTTTATTTTTTCACTCTAAATATTGACCTATTTAATTATAACTAAATTACTTAATTAATTACAAAATTAACAATTGAATGATGATCCATATTTTATCCATTTGTAAAGAACACATCACACTTTATATTTCCTACTTTTTAAATTTTTCAATCCAAAATTTTACAATCTAATTTTAATTTTTCATTTTTAATATTCTAACTTATATATTTTTAAAATTTGTATCATAATTCGTTTCTTAATATACATTTAAAATTTTACAACCTAATTTTAATTATTCATTTTTAGTATTCTAAATTATATATTTTTAATATTTATATCATAATTCCCTTCTAAATATACGTTTAAAATTTTAAATGCTGATAATTTGATGGAAAATTTTAAAATTACACAATATTTATTTATACATTAAATAATATCAGATGTTTGGACTTTTTTATATAAAATAAAATTTAACAGAAATAAGATTAATAAACAAAAGTTAAGAAGTCACGGTTGTGATCTATATAAAGAGAATGAATTAAAAAAACACACGCCTGTGACTTATCAATCATGGGCATGAGTGCATAATATAATATATTACTAACAATTTAAAACTAACAAGTTTAATAATTATAATCAGTTATCAATAATATTAAGCATTGGTATTATTGTGACAATATAAGTTATTTTTTAAATATTTAATTAAAACAATAAAAAACATAAATGTGATAAAAATTAATCAGTTATTTATAAATGAGTTATATATAAATCAATAAATAAAGTTTTTTTTATGAAGTAATTAGAATGAACCGATTAAGCATTTGTATGAAGGTATCCTTAACTCATCTTCCTTAAAAACTCCATGTTCAAAACTTCGGCTGCAGGCTCAAATTTCAGTTGATGAAAAAAAATTATTTTACAAAACATGATAATAATGAATGAAACATTAACATATTAGTATCCTAAAAAGGTTATATATTAACATAATATAATCCTACAAATATAACACATTAATACAATATAATCGTAAAAATCTAATATATGCTATTTAACTATATAAACATGAATATCACGGGTTCAATGTTGTAAACAACAAATTAGATGATAACAAATAAAATTGGTAAAAATGTAATAAACAAAAGATACAAATAGCTTTTTATATTGTCCAAAAAAAATTATGGTAATCAAAGAAAGATTGACATAATATTATCTTAAAAAATGTAATACATTAACACAATCATAAATGAAAATTATCAAAATTTAATAAACCAAAATAGTAACAAATAAAAAATAACTTACAAATGGTAATAGTCTCTTCTTTGTTGAAATAGGAAATCTAAATTTTCTTCTTCTTTGCTGAAATAGGAAATATGATCTGTTTTAGCTTGAAGACGAAGAAAGGTGATATGAGAAGGTTGGTCAGAGAAGTTTTCACATAAAGACGTTGTTTGATTTGTTAGTTTGAAGACAAAAAAATATGATCTAACTTAAGTTAGAAAAGTTATGTTAAACAACAAAATATAAATACGTTGATTAATTCATTCTGTACAGAAATAATTATGATGTAACTTCTTTTAATTACAAAACGGCTAACTTAATTATGGCTGAATACAGTGACTGATTGAGATTGACTGAGTTAGACTTTGTTACTAAAATATTAATATCACATATAATTTTTTCAAATACTGAAAAAATTTTATTTTTTGTTTTTTTGTGTATCTTAATTTCAAATAAGATAAATAATGATATAAAAAAGATTTCAAATTTACCATGAAATGTTGTTAAATTTTAATTAACTCAAAATTGAAAATTTATAGAATCCAATTAAATAAAGTAATGTTCTATAATTATCTAAAATTGTATTTTAGGGTAAAAATAATATAAGGTAATAATAATTAATTTTAAGTCACGGTTGCATGAATTTTGAATTTAATAAACATTCACAATTAATTATAATTTAACTTTTGTGGAAATCAAAATTTTACTAATTAATACGTCATAAATTCAATTTGAGACCATTAGAAATGAAATTATACTTTGTTTGATTAATTAATTAAAGAAATAATTATAATTACAAAAATTAATTGATTAAGTAGTAAAAACATATATACTCTTTTGTCATCCTGCATTATTAATATAATCAATTATTATATAGTAATAATCACTTGAAATAGTCACGCCCTGTGCCTAAATTTAATTTACATATTAAAATATTGATTATTTAAATATAATTAATTAATTAATTAAAATCAAATTAAATGTTATTATTAAATTAAGTGTAGGAGTCATAGGTGTAACTTAATTGTCACGCCCGTGACAAAGATCAAGCAATAGTTTTATTAAATCGTTGATCAATTAATAAAAATATAATTAATTAGTATTAATTAGTTATAATATATGTAAGACATATTAAAGTATAATTAGTATTTAAAATAAAATTAATTAATTAATTAGCTTATTTCGATTTGATAATTATAATATTATTTATTTATCAATGTATAATTTATTTACAAATTAATTACTAATCTTTAACTGTAATTTTATTCCATTATTAATAATAAAAAATTAATTAATTGATGTGTTAAATAACATATAATTAATTGATCAATTAGCATATTAGTATATGTGTCATTACCTTGCATTATTGACTAATTAGCCCATTAATTTTTTGGCATTGATAATTAAGTGTAATTTATATGTAATCAATTACCTAATTAAATTATAATTAATAGATTGATTACTTAGTTAATTATAAGTGACTATTTTTTCATTCTATAATTGAAATATACTTAAATCATAGTTAATTAATTAATTTTGAAACTAATTAGAATATCATGATTTATTAAAATATATGAAAAACATTTCACACTTTGACTAATAATGAATAAAAAAGAAATGGATGGATGAAAGAATAAATATCGACCAATAAAAAAAGACAATAATTAAATAATTATATTTATTATAACAATAAATAATTATTTTTAAAATATATTGTAATTTTATAAATTACATAAGTTATTTTATTTTAATAATCAGCAATTTAGGTGAAATTAGTTAATTAATAAATTATATTTTAATCAGTCATATTTTAAAGAAGAATTTTTTTGGTTGGTGTTAAATATATTATAATTAATTAAAATTAATTAATAATATTTTAATTACTAATTAATCAATGGTGAAACAAAAATACGATAAATTTATACAGGTTGAGTAAGAGCCCAGTCACGCAGTAATGAAGAACGGCTGAGAAAATAATCAATATCGGCAAAAAGAAAAAAAGGCAATATATTTAATATTTATTATATATGTCAATGATGATCCTGGATTATTTAATAATTATTTCATATATTTATGACATTTTAAATTAAGTGTAATTTTCATATAATTAGTTTACTAATTAAATTACAATTAATAGATTGATTACTTAGGTAAGTATAAAGACAAAATTTTTCATTTCATAAATTTAATGTACTAAAATCATAGTTAATAAATTAATTCTGATATACTTAATAGTCATTATGAATGTCAAAAAAAAATAGTCATTATGATATAATAAATTTATTGTTTTATTAAAATAGACTTTATTTATAAATTTATTGTTACATCTATTCAGTTATAGTTAATAATAATTAATTGATTGATGTTTTGAAATATAATTAATCAATTAAATAGTAAATGTTAACATTTATATATTTTACTGCATTATTAATTATTAATTATTATTATATTGTAATATTCGATGTATATAAATCTATAGGTAGTAATTATGATTTAGCAACATTTTATTATTAAATAATTACATGATTCATTACAATGTTTTCAATTAGCTGATTAATCCTAACATAATCAATTGGCTAATTTATTATAATATATTTAAGATACATGAAAAATTAAAATTTTCATTAAAATATAATTAATTAAATAATTGATTAATTGTGAATAATAATTACTGAATAATTTCTAAATCAAGATGATTTCTATTACATGACAAATTATGAAAAGGGAAAGGAAGCATTCCTTGCTGTTTAACATAAAATAAACATATTAATTTTTTTGACCACTGCAAGTTTTTCTTTTAAATGAAAACCTCAATTAATTGTTGCTATTGATATTTCATAAAGTATCAAAATTTCCATCACCTTAAACCTAATAATTGTTGTTTTATTTATCTAAAAAATGTAAATATAAATACATATTTTTATAAGAGGCAAAAAGATTTAATCAAATATGCGTTTCATTATATCACGAAAAAGCTGTAATCATATATAATAAAAAAAAAGTTGTACACTATTCTTATCTCAAAATCGACTTGATATAGAAAAGTTAGTTCACTTGAGATGAGGTGGTACAATAGATACCAGACCGCTGATTGGAGCTTGCGTAATTGACCTATAAATGGTCTCATTATAGGGGATCCTATAAAATTTTAAGAAAGGTAAAAATGACTCGTTATATTTCTAAGATCTATTAGTTTTTCTGGAAACAAATACATTATGGAATGAGAGTACATGGGAATAAAATTTTGTTAGTAGTTGTTGCATAAGGTGATCTAAAGGAAATGGATCTGGCATTTAACGAGTTAATGTACTGGGAGGTTAAAGAAGAATTAGTAGTAGCCGCAGAAGGTGGTGCGGTTAAACTAAGATACCATGGTTTGTTTAGGTTAGAATATTATTCTAATGTTTTTTTCAAAATCCAGTGAATATACTATATCTGTGATGGTTGAAAATTCAACAAAGGGTTTTATACCCTGTAATAAAAATAAAATTTTGAATTATTTATTAATAGAATACCACACGTTAGAAAAACAATAAGAATATAAACAAGAGAAATACGTATCAATATTACCTTCCATGCATAATAAGAACAAAGATGGGGGGTCAATTACAAACACCTTGTAAAGTCTGGACGGATAATAGTTGATAATAATTTTCAATGCAGATAAAAATACATTCATGAAGGTAAGAGCAGACTGGTAAAAACCTGAAAAATATATTAAAAATTATGAGGTTGTTAAAAGAAATTATTTTTGTATAAAATAGTTAGTATACTTTTATACGTTAACATATGAGTAAACATACTTGCATAAAAATAAACAAATTGTTAGCATTTTTTACGCATTGTTGATATGGTAACTTCCAAAGTAAATGCAATGAAGCATGTGAACCTATAAAAATCAAATCAAAAGGTAACCTTAAGAAATTATCAAATAAGAGAGATAAAAATAGAAAAATTATTTAAAAATTATAAATGCTGACTTATAGTTTTCGTGAATGAAACTTCCTGTAATTTTGTTTAAAGTGAAACACCTTTAACCAAGAAAAAGGAAACAAAAATGAAGATTAGTAACAAGTTTAGAAGTGATAAATGTGAAAATGAAATTTAGAAAGGATATACGTAAATAGTATTGTCAATACATTTCATCAAGTTTGAAAAAAAGACATAATTGATAGAGTTTGAAAATTACCAAAACAGGTTTATAACTTTTTTTTTAATTCAGAAGATTTTATACAAATATAGAGTTATGTACAACAATGGATTACAAATAACTCCAAGACTCTTTTAGCTCTCACCTACGCAGTAGAGTAAAAGGGACAAAGTCCTTTGCTACACAATGGGCACCAATAAGAAACCCAAGAACTACATCACTTCCTTACTCACAACCTGAACAAAATTCAACTCTCCATCTCTCCCACCACACCCCACATAATTGCCTCATCTTACCATATTCATTTTAACCATAACAAGGCAGAAACTACAATCCAATCTTACCATTTAACCACAACAAGGCAGAAACTACAATGCACTCAACTGTCAACACAAACATAAGCAACTAAGACATTAATTTCTATGATGGATTCCACTACCGTAGCTGCAGATTAAAAGCATATTAAAAGCATGGTGTTTACTAATTCTGTCCTCTGGGTGCAATGAGATCTGAAGAGATGTTGGAGCCATCTGCCTCCTGTCCGCTTCTGAAAGTAGACACACATGAATGAGCTAATTGCTTTTCCTGTGCTGGCAAACCTACAAAGAAAGGTTAGTAAAATAGGCACTCATTTAATTACCTCCTCCTGGTGTTTGAGCTTGATGTTCCATAACTTGGGAGATTACTCCAAGGTACACACTCCCAATATCCTTGGCTTCATCTTTAAAGGCTCTAGCATTCTTTTCAGACTAAATGTGGTAAACAGTAGTAGAAAGTAGGATTGGGAAATTTGTAAGGTTTGCAGTGCGGGTGTTGGAGGCTCTTTTAAACCAAGTGAGAAGGGAAGGGAGGGAAGGCTGATTAGGGCAATGTAAGTAGAAATGTGTAAGGCTTTGGTCCCAAACTGATTTAGAGTATGAACACTCAAAAAATAAGTGGTCTACGGTTTCAGTAGCCGAAAGACACAATGAGCAGTGGTTAGGAGTATAGAGGTGGGGAAGTTTATTGCGGGTTTGTAGCTTTTGAAGGAAAGCAAGCCAAAGGATAAAGGAGCACCTAGGTCTACTACCTTTAGCCCACACTAAC
>JANPWT010000007.1:26301948-26314393 GCA_024678245.1 Erythroxylum densum
AAATATTGTGTGAAATAATATATTTTTAATATATACTTTGTAATGACATTTTATATAAAGTAATATATATTTTAAATTTAATTACTTAGTAAATTATGTAAATAAATCAATTCGTAAAAAAGATATAAAAGTAATATGTTAAAAAATAAATGGACAAAGTTGTCTTTGTATAACTTCTGGTGCATGAATTTGGTATTTTGGTGTAAAAAATTCACTCCAAGAAAGACATCAAATCTTTACACCAAAATGGTGTAATAATTTAGTGTGTTACTATTTATTGCACCATTTTAGTGTAAAAATTTAGTGTCTTTCTTGGAGTGAATTTTTTGCACCAAAATATCAATGGTTGGAGATGACCTAATTTTGTTAAGTTCTCATGGTACAATCGTACGTTTGTTTTGTCTGGGGCCGGCGGCCAATGAAAGGATTGCTTGTCTTTTTTTTTTGGCGGAAAAATAATTACCACAACTGTCTAGCCTCAAAGCTTTAGTATTTTATTTAATAAAGTTCTAAATTAAAATTTATATAATTATTTAAATTGATGTGAGTATTAAATTGATTAAATAATTTTTCTAAAACAATTATTTACGTCTTCATGTTCAATAGGCATTTAAAGGATAGCTGCACAGTTAGAATGAAAATCGATTGTTATCTGTTATTAAAAACTTGGAAGGTTTACTTCTATAAAAGTTTAAGCGTTACGTTTGACAACCAACAGGATTTAGGAACACAAGTTTCCAACACACGTGCGCGGGAATCAGCGGAACGGACAAGCAAGCATATGCAAAACAGGGTCAACCTTACCTCCTTTGTCATCTCATTTGCACCAATATCCAGGTCAAGCAATTTTCTAATGAAGCCATGGCCACCCAAAGCTATACAATGTGCCAATGGTTGGCGTCCAGTCATATTCACAAATTGCTGACTGTTTCTTCACTTTCCACTCACGGAATTCACCCTCACAGTTGCATAGAGGCTGACTCTATATCCTCATGCTACTGCACCCTCGTTGACTACTTTTGCCAATAAAGGCTATTACGATTGTCCCTGGAAAATGCAGGAAACCGAAACCAGATCCATTTTCCCCCTTTTGGTTGTGGATGATTCTGGTTTCGGTATATAGTTTCCATTTCAGGTGTCAAGAAACCAATCTTAGTTTACAAGCATTCCCATGAAGCATTTCTCGATTATGCAAAGCACACTTTCCCTGGTGTAATATATAATTTCAAGCCTTTCCAAACTCCTACGGGCGTTTATTTGAAATTGAGAAACTTATTCATGTCTGTAAGAGATAGGTTGTATTACTACAAGCACAAAGTTACCAGAAATTGCAGTCCTCTGGATGTAGCTGCAGCAGCAGGATAAAAGTCCAGTCAATGTAAAAGTGATGATTTTCCTTTCCAGGAACGTATTAATCCTGGAAGATTCAGTACCAATGCATCTGATTGTCTCACCTCCCACCAGTACAACAAGATATCGAATTGAAGGGGATGCACCCGTCCTTACCTGTAAACATGTGAGTTGACAACTTTTTACTGTAGGCATAGACATGCAGTTATATATCGAATAAGCAAAAAGTAAATCGCAGATAGTCCTGAAAGGCTATAACTGTAAGAGAAATTTTTATTAAACTGTGCAAGTTTTACATTTGTCACCTTTGGTGAGCTCTCATACTAACTTAAAAAAAGAGAAACGGAAACCAAAAAACCAACTGAGAGCTAAGTTATTCCCGGAACTCCTTTTGGAACTGTACCCTATGGATCTAAAATAAAACATTGAACTGCCCCACAAAGAACGGAAGAGTTCTTCAACTGTATAGGTCCCCACAAATACTATGAGAAAGGACGCATACACTATACTTGGTGCTGGAAGAACTGCAAGCCTTTAGCAGCCCATCACAGCACAATTGTACACAAAGCTGCCTGGGGATGTCTTTCTCGCAAGAACTTCCCACTGTGGTGGGTCTCCATTTGGAACCCACGCATTAACCTCCATCAACCCAGTACCAAGAGCCCTTGGTCCCCCAATAACAATCAGCTGATCTCCACATGCCCTAAATGCCAATCCCCAACCGTTCATTGAAAATGCCTGTTCAGGCAGTCCCCCAAGCACAAGCCAGACTTTTTTTTCTTTATCATACTTGCTTACCTCCCTCTGCACATAATCAGCTGCGTACAACTCATTATTAACAACTGCAATTAAGGGAGGTGCCTCAGCTGTAGCAGAAATTCCACTCTGTGCAGCCCCTCCATTTCTTGGGGTCAACATGTCAGGGATCACATGCCATGATCTTGTTTCCAAGTTGTAAACCTCTGCACACGTAAGCATCTTATTGTCTACACCGATCCCGCCAATGACATAGAACTTTCCATCCATAAACACACCAGAAGACATTTTTCTGGCTTTATTCATGCTTGGAATGGTGATCCACGTGCCAGTTTCTGAATTGTAAAGCTCCGCTGAGCTCAAAACACGGCCATTCGTATCACAACCACCAGCTAGAATCGCAATTTTGCCTAGACTGGCGGAACCAAACAAGCACCTGGGTTGATTCATTGTCATGCCAGTTGTCCATTTATTTGTTAGTATGCTATATCTATAAATAACATGATAAGTTATTTCCTTTCCAAAAACAAGCAGTTCGGTACCAACGGCCAATGATTCTTTGTCAGAACACATGAAGCATTCGTTTGAATTCATTCTTGGCAAATGCATCCACCTGCGACGAAGAGGATCAAAGGCCTCCCATTCAAGGAGATTGCAAGAGAAGTACACCCAATGTTCAATTATACCCAGTTCCCGTCTCAGCTTATAAAGTAAGCCACTCTGAACCAGAGATTGGAAGCTTTTGTTTAACAAGGCAATGTTGCCAAAATCAGACCTTGAGCAGCGGAGGGCACAGCTAATTGACAATTCCCGACCAAGATAATCGATTAATGAATCTTGCTCTTGGTCCCTTGTTTGATGCTGACCATCTGACTTACTAAGCACCAATGCAGAAAGGATATTAACGTTCTTTGCTTGACCCTGATCATGTGCCTGATCAGGAATGACTGCAGGGGAAACAATCAGACCCTCCAATTCTGCCTTTGTTTCATGAGTTTCCATCAGCTTGGCTGTCTTTCTTAGTTTAACATTTTCTCCTTCTAATAGGCGCTTACTTGGATGGAAGGCATTGCAAATCAAGTTGCTGTCTTGCTCCAATGTGGATGGCACCAACATTTTGCAGGAAGGTATCATCAAACAACCAAGCACTTGGTGCCTTCGTCACAGTAAAAGAACAAGAAACAAAGCAATTAATAAAGGAGCAAATCAAACACAAAGTCTACTTCTTAAGCTAAAATACCAAAATATCAGTAGAAGAATGCTGTCTTTAACGCAACCATAACCATTTCCAATAATGCATGCTATCCAAAAACTTATTTATGAAACTAAACTACGCAAACAGATACAGAAGGGCCAATTCATATCCGTACAACATCTGAATCTACCGAATTCTGCAAAACACAAGCACACATAGGAAAAGGCGATGCACCACAAATGATTTCGAAAACCAGGAGCAACTCATCCATCAGCATCACGTTCATGCTAGACTAGAAAAATCTATCAATCATCACTGAAAACTAATAGAACAACAACCAAGAAAAGCTACGTGCTTTAACTTTGAAATAAATTAGTGGAATCAACCGCAAACGAGAAATTGCAAACAACCGAATTAGAATGTCCGGAGTCAGAATAGCACCGTAATCTCGAACAAACAAAATCTAACCAAAAGTCACAGAGCATGCCAAGCCTGCAACTAAAATTGAAACGGGAATCCAATTCCTTCAAAAATTCTGCTCCAAACAGAAAAACTAAACGAAACAAAGATCTGCTCACAACAAGCATCAACATTTACCTGCAACAAACTCTACCCACGTAAGAAAACGACAATGAAGGTGAGTAGAAAAGCCGAAAACCAATAAAAAGAGAAAGAAAAAGCATCAACAAGCCAACAAGGAGTGTTACTGTAACATTTAAAAAAGAAAACAAAAAATGAAGAACTCACTAATTAGCCAGAAATCTTCGAGCTTTCTATTGTGTTCCTCAACGATTCCCAGAAAGAATCGAAACCCAGTTGCTCTTTCTTCCTACAGATTCCCTCTCTCTCAAAAATTATCACGTACACACATGCTCTGGTTGCTGGTCATATTCGCTTGAAGAGTTGACACATCGAGTTATGGTGATGGGTCTGAATAGTGGGCTTTTATAGTGTCAAATAAATAATAATTTCCTTTTACATTGTTTTTGTAAAAAAGGGGGGAGAGAGGAAGAAGCATGTGGGGCCTACAACAGTAGAGCAAGTGTTTTTGTTGATGTATTTCCAGAGAGGGGGAGGATATAAGTGGCCAGTTTGGTAGGACAGAGATAGAGATGGAGATGGAGACAGTGGAGAGATGAAACCGAAACCGCCAACGGCCGTTTCTGCACGTGTTGTTATTTCGAAACAAATATGGCGTCTCGCTCTTACTTTTGTTTTGTTTTTTTGTGAGTTCGGCAACCCAGCTGCTCTTTTTCTTTTTTTATCCTCTTTTCTTTCCCTTTAACGTAATTTCTTACAGGGTTATATTTGGAAAATTACTTTTACTACTGTTCTATATTTTGTTTGTATTTGAATTAATATTCTTATTTGGCTCTTGAACATTTTCTAACTTTGGCCATCTAATTTAATACAACATATTTTAATTATCTCGCAAAATATAATAAAATGATTATATGAGAATCATAATTAATGACATAAAAGGGTTTTATTTCAATTTTCTTGTTCATAATTGATTTATGCTTAATAGTATACAAATGCATGATTTATTAGATAGCATTATATGCACCATTAGGGCTTGTTTAGAATGAGAAACTATTAACTATGAAGCAAAGTTCTCTTAATTACACTTACTAGTTTGCGAAGGAATTGATATAAAAGAAAGGAATTGACATTGATATGAAAACAGAAGCTACAATTTATTATTGGATTCATACATCTTAAATATAGGATACAACAGTGGTTAACATTAAGCTATATAAGATATGTGGAGAAAAGTCAAAGATATGGAGCTGTTAGACTATACAAGTGTTAATGGATATTAATTTGTGATTGCGAGAAAGGAGGAGATAAGGATGTACATAAGGTAGAATTGATAGGTAGATCAAGTGTGATATACGTCAATATGCCCCCTCAAGGTGGAGCATGGAGGTTCGTAATGCCCAACTTATATAGTAGAGAATGGAATTGATATCGGCCAAGTGCTTTGGGGAAGAGGTCAGCTGGTTGGTGTTTGGATGATATATGAGCAGTGTGTATGTTGCCAGTTCGAATGTGTTTATGAATGAAGTGAAAATCGATCTCGATATGGTTGGTGCATTCATGCAAGACGGGGTTGGCAACTATGTGAATGGCAGATTGATTGTCACAGTAAAGTTAAGCTGCAGTGGAAAAAGAGACGCATAGGTCTTGAAAGAGTTGACGTAGCTGTAGTAACTCACTAGTTGTATGGGCCATAGCATGGTACTCTGCTTCACCAGATGATCGAGAGACGTTGTTTCTGTTTCTTAGAATTCCAAGAGATTAGAGAGCGACCTAAGCATACAAAGTAGCATGTAGTTGATCGTCTTGTGGTTAGATAATTTGCCTAATTAAAATCGCAATAAGGGTTCAACTGGAGTGTACTGGAACTTGACAGTAAAATGCTTTGACCAGGAGAAGCTTTAATATATCGAAGGACTCTTATGGCAACATCAAGATGAGGTTGTCTCGGAGCATGGAGGAATTACCTAAGCATTTGGATTGAGTAACTAAAATCAGGTCGTGTGATAGTCAAGTATAGAAGTCTTCCAATAAGGCGATGGTACTGAGAGGGGTCCTCCAATAAAATACCTTTGTCTTCTGCCAGCAGGTGTTTTTGCTCCATTAGAAAGGCAACGGGTTTTACAGTGAGCATACCTGTTTCATGTAAGATATCTAAAGCATATTTACGTTGGAAAAGAACAATACCTTGTGAAGAGCAAGCTACTTCAAGCCTAAGAAAGTATTTTAAAAGGATGAGGTCTTTGATATGAAATTGCCAATGGAGTTGGGTTTTGAGTTCATTAATTCGTTTTGTGTCATCGCCAGCAATAATGACATCATCAACATAAATGAGAACAACAACAAAACTACCCGTACTACTAGAAGTAAAGAGAGAGTGGTCAGCTTTAGATTGCTTGAACCCAATAGAAATAAGTGAAGATGTGAACTTCTCAAACCATTTCCTTGTAGCTTGTTTGAGGCTATAGAGAGATTTGCTTAGACGACAAACTCGAGAATCACTAGGGAGACGAAAACCTTGAGGAACTTTCATACATATTTCTTCATGAAGATCACTATGAAAAAAAGTGTTATTAACATCAAGTTGATGTAAACTCCAATTACGAATGGCAGCAAGAGTTAAGATGCAACATACTATAGTGAGCTTAGCAACATGGGAAAAGGTTTCATTATATTCTACTCCTTTGATTTAGGTGAATCCTTTTGCCACCAATCGTGCTTTAAAGCGTTTAATGCTACCATCAGCCTTGTATTTAATCTTGTATATCCATTTAGAATCAATGGCTCGTTTTTTTGGGGGGCAAGGGATTCAAAAGTCCATATGTGATTTTCTTCAAGTGCTATAATTTTTGCACACATTGCTTCTTGCCAGCGAGGATCTTTAAAAACTTGTGAAAATGTAGAAGGCTCATCTATAGAGGAGATGGCCACAAGGAAGGCTTTGTGTGAGGATGAAAACTATTATAAGAGATAACCGATAATAGGGGGTAGACAATGCCTAAGTTAGCAAAAGCAGATGGAGCTAACGAAGTTAAAATGTCATATGAAAAGTCTTGAAGTTTGGTAGAGAGTTGATGCGTACGTTTAGGTCAGGTAAGAGGTGAAGATTGAATAATAGGTGTAGGAGTAGAGTTAGTTTGAGAAATAGGAAGCCTCAGGTTCGTGGAAGTAGGTGTGTTTGTAGATTTAGTATCAAACTCTTGCTCATATAAAGGTATTGGGAACACAACTGGGTGCTAGAGATAGAGTTTCATTTGCAAAAGGAAATATATGTTCATGAAAAATAACATCACGAGATATGAAACTCTTATTTGTATCTAGATTATAGTTTGTAACCTTTTTGACCATATGAATAACCAATAAGAATGCATCGTGATGCTCTATAAGCAACTTGTCATATGGTAAAGAATGATTGTGAGCATAGCATAATGAACCAAAAATGTGAATATGTTCATATTTGGGAATCTTACCAGTAAGCACTTCATGTGGTGTTTTATTTGACAGCAAAGTTGTGAGCATGATATTGATCAAATAAACTGCACCAAGAACACATTCCCCCTAAAAGTAAAGTGGAAGATTGGCCTGGAATCTTAAAGGTTGTGCTACGTCAAGGATATGACGATGTTTGCGTTCAACGACTTCATTCTATTGAGGTGTATAAGCACACGAGGTTTGCAATTCAATGCCATTAGCAAAGCAAAATTCTTTGAATTTATTGGAAGTGAATTCACCACCATTATCACTGTGTATTCTTTGAATGTCTAAGGAAAATTGAGTCCAAGCTATACAACAAAACAAAGTTAAGTATTTTAATGTTTCAAATTTATAATGCATAAGATAAACCCAAGTTCAATGGGAAAAATCATCAACAATTGTAAGAAAATAATGTGAACTAATTAAAGAAGGGGTAGCATATGGTTCCCAAACATTGCCATGTATCAAAGAAAAACAACGTATGCTTTATTAATACTAGGCGAAAAAGCCAAGCGTGACTGTTTAGACTTGTGGAAAATATCACAAACGAATTAAGACGGAAGAATAATGTATAAAGTGGAAATTTTTTTATTTTTAGGAAGAGAAGCATGTCCCAGACGTTGGTGCCAAAGAGTGGTATTGGAAACTTTAGAAAAAGCAGCTGAATGTTGATGAAAATTGCATTGATAAACTCCATCTTGTAATTTACCCAATCTAATCAAATTCCTCTTTTTGAGATCCTGAAAAACGCAAAAATCAGCAGGGAAAATAATAACACAATTGAGGTCTTGAGTGATCTTGCCAACTGATAGGAAATTGCATTTTAAATCAGGTATGCATAATACGTTTGACAGTTTAATATTAGAAGATAAAGTAGTGTCTCCAATATGAGTAATAGATAAAAAATTACCATTTGGTATGCTAACAGTGGCATGATGTTCCATTCATGTATGATCATCTAGCACATTTTCAGATGCAACCATGTGATCAGAAGCACCATTATCAATTATCCATATATTAGAGTTAAGATATTGCTTATCGACATAATTGGCCAAATTCAAGGAGTTTCCATCTAGGAGTTGCATCAATTGGTTATATTGATTCACAGAAAGGCCAGCAATAGGTGAAGGATCATTATTGCTTGTTGAGACAGTGACTGCATGTGCCATATATGTTTGTCCTGAAATATTTCTATTTGTGCTTGTATCTGTCTTTCGTTTCTGCTTTCAATTAGGAGGATATCCAATCAATTGGAAGCATTAATCCCTTGAATGTCCCGTATTATTGCAATGATCACATCGCTTTTGGTTGCGATATGTGGTCTTGACATTAGCAGGATCTATCTTTGCGGCAAGAGCAGTAGCTTCCATTGTCGGTATGCATGCTCCAATCAAGCCATGTTGTTTTTCCTTATGAACCACCATAGCATATACCTTGCTAAGAGAAGGAAGAGATTCTGAATTCAATATTTGTGAACGTATCTTTTTGAACTCATCATTGAGTCTGAGAAGATATTGGTGCATTTTCTCTTGTTCTCTTATTATGGCAAATTCCTTTCCTTCACCACAATTGCATAGTCAGATTTTTTCGAACATCTAAAGCTCATCCCACAAGGCTTTGAATTTGGTGTAGTAGGAAATGACAGATTTGCTGTCTTGTTGGAGCAAGTAAATGTCTTTCTTAAGTTGATGAATGTGTGCAACGTTTCCTTGCGAAAATCGTTCTTCAAGATCCAACCACAATTCTTGTGCGGTCTCCGCATATGCAACACTGTCATGGAGTTCACGTGAGAGTGCATTAAAGATCTGTAAGATCACCATGGAGTTGCACTTTGTCCAAGAAGAGTAATCAGGAGATGTGGAGTCTAGTTTACTCAATATGCCATCCACAAAAGGCATCTTACTTTTAGTATGGAGGGCATTTTGCATAGCCCTTTTCTATAACACCCCATTTCTGCAAGACACGTGCCCGACATCTTGGGTGATATCTGAGTCTGTGCCCCACGAGGGTGGCATGCTCACTCAATCATTCAAAAATCAGTACAAATATTTTTTTCTTTTTTTTTGAAACCACAAACATAATATGCGAAAATCGATAATCAAATCAGGCCCACTTTATTTCATAAAAATTTTCAATCATAGCAAAACAATCAATACACCACTCATCGAAAATTTACTTTCCAGTCGGGCCCATTACAATTACAAAATACTTTATTCATAACGTCTTTACATTACAACATAAATACATTTGTATACACATTGTGCAAGAGTTTCTAAATACATTATTTGATACAAAAATTGCGAAAATTATATAATTCAATACAAAAAGGATAAAGTACAATGCAAATGTGAACTGATTCTGACCTCTATCCCTTACGTGCATGCTGTAGGTATACTCCCGTTTGTCTAACGAGGTATTCTTTTGAGCCTGAAAATATTTGTAAATTTTGGGTGAGTTTTGCGAACTCAATGAGTAACCATCATCGATATCTCATCCAGTCACATAACACATTATTCACATCATTTCACAATTTTCACATTCAATACAATTTAATCACTCATATAATGCATATGTAATGCATATAAGACCCACTTTTTATTTATTACTTTGTTGTGACCAAGTGCCTAAACTGTCTCGTATCCAATGGATACTGGGCTCATTACTAACTGTCCCTTATTCTCTTAGGAGATACAAGGCTCATTTTACATATTGCCTTAGGCTCTTAATCACTTTTGAGCTCGAAGTTCATTTTCACTCGTTGAACTTTAAGCTTTGATTGGTGGCTACTCAGGTCATAACTAACATTATATTTCATGCATTCATGAAATGGAATGCATCATTTACATTTGCATAATCTCATTCAATCACTTTCCTATATCATCGGACCTTAGTCCAGCATTCAACATTAGAGTTGAGAATTCGCACTTTCATTAATATACAAATGCACTTTCAGAACACATTTAACAATCAAATTACGTACAATTAGTTCATCTAATTCACATTCAATGAGCACTTCAATATTTCATTCAGAAATTAATCAATACCAAAAAGTCAAACAAAGCAAACAGTAGAATGAGACCATCTAGGTCTATTCACAGTACGCTCCAATTTAGCATTTGCTTCTAAATTCTGAAAATGTCTGAATGTGAACATTTATTTTGCACATCACAATTACGCAATACACACGTTGCACACACATTAATAACTTTGCACAATTATAAGCATTCATTTATATGTACGTGTGTATGAGAACTATGTACAATGCATGTTCATGACAATCCTGGGTATCTTTCCATCAATTTAATCATAAAATTATTCTCATATTAAAATTCATCTAAGTACAATTTATATTGACTCACTTTATATTTTTCCAAGTGACACTTTTGGGTCTACTGTTCACATTCAATCAGAAAGTGAAACTAATGTGATTTGGTCATAGTATCTTATAGAAAAGTGTTCCTCTATGTCTTATCTTTCCATTGATACTAAAATCACTCAATTTGGTTCAATAATTTGGAACATATGCCTTAAACATTTTTGAACTGCTTTTATCCAAAATAGTATACACAACATCCTTCCAGAAATTAAATGTCTTAGAGACTGAATCACAATTCAACTTCTTGAGAAAATTTGTAGGCCTGTATCTCTAGTTTACTTAAAATTAAAAATCATGTCATTTGGAATTCTATAGGTCCAGATATAATCAAAATACTGAAGGGTGTTTAGGAAGAAAATCATATTTCACTGTTCCAACAGATTCCACACTTCGATTTGATCAATCTTTCTCAATTCAATTCAAAATGCTACAAAATTTCATGGAGGAAAAAAATGTGTAGGAATCTATTGTTTTAAGAATCACTGCATTTGAAGGTTGGATGAGAAAGTTATGGCTGAAAGAATCAAACAAGGTTCTATCTTTAATCATATTGAACCTATTTCGGGGAAACTAGCATAACTTTCTCTGTAGGTATTGGAACAAGGTGTTCTTTGGATTATTATGAAGAAGACTTCGAGATCTACAACTTTTATGAAGACCTCAAAGACAAATTATATCATATATGGGGTCAAAATTGGACCAGAAGAAGTTTTAATCAACATAAGATGAAGCAGAAAGTCAATCTAAAAAGAAGGAGATGGTCAACTTAAGACGAAGTAAAGTCAACTTAAGACAAAGTGACTCTTAAGACGAAGCAGAGTCAACTTAAGAGGAAGCAAAGTCAACTTAAGATGAAGTGACTCTTCCTACAAAGGAGAGTCAACTTAAGACGAAGCAAAGTCAACTTAAGACGAAGTGACTCTTAAGACGAAACAGAGTCAACTTAAGACGAAGCAAAGTCAAATTAAGACGAAGTGACTCTTAAGACGAAGCAAAGTCAAATTAGGACAAAGTGATTCTTAAGACGAAGCAGATAACTCTCCTAAGTATCTCCACTCATAAAGACCATAACTTTCGACTCCGATGTTCAAAAGTTTCATATTATATACCGTTGGAAAGCTAGAGAGATAAACTACAACTTTTCAGAAGACAAATTTATCTAATTTAGTTTAGATTAAACCATATTTTTCCCTGAAGTCAAAACACAAAATTTATCTTTAAGGAAGACTTGAAAATTTTTACACTATGCAAATTTGGAAAATCCTAGTATAACCATTCAGCTACTAATTTGATTTCATTAAACTCTCAAACCTCAACTCAATAGGGTTTTCAAATAGAAAAATTCCACAACGCCCAATCACTAAAATTGATTCTAGAACACTTAAACCTATGTATTTCCTAACTCCATAGTCTAAAACTCTTTCAAAAATTCCAAAAGATTCAAATAATCTTACCTTGATTCTTCACCAAATGAAGAGATCTTTGACTCAATTTGAAGCACTTCTCTCCCTCTTCATTTTTCTCTTCTTGACCCACTTCAAAATCTCTCTCAAGACTAAGAAGTGTTGAAACCCTAACTCAACTCTTTTTTTTTCTCTCAACTACCGAAACTCTCTTCTTTTTCTTTCTTAACTTCTCTTTCTTCTCTCAATTCATGTTTCCCCCTTCTTAAAAAGGAAGACTACATTTCTTTCTTCCATTTCTACCCTTAATGAGCCCAAAAAGCCCCTTTTACCCTTCCTTATAGGCTTATG
>JANPWT010000007.1:26346367-26364261 GCA_024678245.1 Erythroxylum densum
AATAAACACATATGCCGGGAAATGTCATGAATGCATGTACAAACATGTGCATATACAAAAATTACAATTTATGCATATATGGAGGCCATATTAAGCATGACCATGCCGAGATATGTTCACACACTCATATCCCATTCTAAATTACCATTTTACCCTTCCCATCGGAGATGAGATATTACAAGAATAGATGTGTAGCATAGAAATTATAAACAACGTGATCTTAGCATGCTTATTTCCAACTGGTCCAACCTTGTTCTTTAGTGAGATCAATCTTAAATAAGTTCAAAGACAAAATAAACTAAATACCTTAAAGCTGAAAATAACCTCGAACATATTAACCAAAAACTATTTCCTAAATGACAGTAAAAAATGTCTAATTTGAAAAGCATCTACAATACAAACTCCTATTGAAACTATATATCCTGAAAAGATGCAATACCCATATGAGCAGTGTGCTTATGAAAGATCTTGGGTGACGCTCCTTTAGTAAGCAGATCCATAATCATAGAGTACTATCCACTCTAAACTATCTCTTTAACAATTAGGAACTTGATCTCAATGTGTTTTGACCTTGTTAAGCTCCTATTGTTATTGGCATATAGCACTGCCGAGTTATTGTTACAAAATAACTTAAGTGGTCTTTCAATAGAGTCCACAATGCACAATCTTGTGACAAAGTTTTACAGCCATATCCTATCGTTGGATGCCTCATAACACGCTATAAATTCTGCTGCCATAGTGGAAGAAGCTATAAGTTTCTACTTAGCACTTTTCTAGGAAATAGCTCCACCAATAAGCAGGTAGATATAACCTAAAGTGGATCTCCTACTATTTTGACATCTAGTAAAATCAGAATCCAAATAACCAATGATCTCCAGCTTATTTGATTTTTTGTATATGATCATATAATCTTTCATTCTCTACAAGTACTACATGAGCCGTTTGGCTACTTTCTAGTTATCCAATCCCGGTTTACTTAAATATCTCCCTAGCATTCCAACAATGTACGCAATATCTGGAAGTGTACAAGCCTGAGCATACATTAGACTTCCTATAGTCGAAGCATAAGGACTCTTCTTCATTTCCTTAGCTTCAAAGTCATTCTTGAGGCATTGACTTAAACTGAACTTATCTCCCCTAGACACAGGGGTATCACCTAGTTTACAATCCTACATGCCAAACCTTTTAAGTAACTTTTCGATATAGATCTTTTGTGATAATCCAAGAATACTTTGAGAGTGTTCCTGATGTATTTGAATCCCTAAAATAAAAAAGACGTTACCAAGATCTTTCATTTCAAACTTCTTTGACAAAAATCTCTTGGTTTTGTGCAATAAGCCCATATCATTAGTGACAAGCAATATTTCATCAACATATGAAACTGGAAAAATGTACTTACTCCCACTGAACTTATGGAACATAAAATCATCAGTTAAGTTCATCTCAAAATTGAATGAAATGATAACTTGGTGAAATTTGTAATACCATTGACGAGATGCCTGCTTGAGTCCATAGATGAGTTTCTTTAGTTTGCAAACCATTTGTTTTACATCTTTTGGCACAAAGTTTTCTGGTTGCACCATATAAATCATCTCATTAATGTCACCATTGAGAAACACTGTCTTAACATTCATCTGATATAACTCAAAATCAAAATGAGTCACTAATTCCATTATTATCCTTAAAGAGTTTTTTGAAGAAACCGGAGAGAAAGTCTCTTTATAATCAATGCCTTCTTTCTATATAACCCTCTTTGCGACAAGACGAGCCTTGTACCTTTCTACATTGCCTTTCGACTCCTTTTTAGTCTTAGATATCCATTTACAACCAATAGGTTTCACACCTTCAGGCAATGGTACAAGGTCCCAAACATCATTTTCCTTCATAGACTTTATCTCTTCATTTATGGCATCAATCCACTTTTAAGAGTTAGAACTTTCCATGGCTTGACGAAAGTTGATCAGATCATCTTCCACCATACCAATGTCAACTTCATGTTCTTGAACAAATACAATATAATCATCTAGAATTTCACTTCTCCTCTCTTTAGTGGATCTCCTTAATGGCATAGGTTTTTGAGGTTGTAGAGTTTGTTCTTTTGGAGCAAGTTAATGAATTTAGGAAGGAGTTTCCATGACATTGTTTTTATTTGAAATTGCTTCTTGAACAATGTCAAGAATGGAAATTTTATTTGGAATTGCTTCTTGAACAATGTCAAGAATGGAAACCTAATCTTGATCATTGTCAATAGCAATTAAAGGAATTTAAACGTGTTTCTCTTCAAAAACATAGTCCTTAATCCTTTCTCCCCATGCAAACTCAACATCCTCAAACAATTTGGTTTGTCCCGTCTCAAAAATTGCCTTAGTAGTGGGATCATAAAACTTATAACCCCTGCATCTTTCAGAATATCCAATAAAGTAACTACTGATAATCCTTGAGTCTAATTTCTTTTCATTTGGCCTATAAGGCCTTGTCTCAATTGGATATCCCTAAATGTGCAAGTGCTTTAAACTAGGCTTCTTGCTCGTCCAAAGCTCATAAGGGGTCTTATCAGTTGCTTTAGTTGGAACTTTGTCAAGTATATATGCTGCGGTATTTAGTGCTTCTCCCCAAAGTGATTTTTGTAAGGTAGAACTACTAATCGTACTTCTCACCATATCCTTAAACATTATGTTTCATCTTTTAACAACACCATTCATGCTAGGCAAACCTGATATAGTGTACTATAGGACGATACCACATTCCTCTAGTAATTTAGCAAACAGTCTTAGACATTATTCAGCTAATATGTTGTATCTACTGTAGTACTCGCCACCATGGTCAAATCTGGTGCTTTTAATCCTTTTGTTAAGACTTCAGCCTTAAAGTTTTTAAATATGTCCAAAGATTGTGATTTGTCCTAAATGACATAAAGGTAGCCATATCACGAGAAGTCGTCTATGAATGTTATAAAATATGGTTGACCATTCCAAGACGTTATAAGTAATGGCCCATAAATATCCGTATGGATAAGTTCTAAGACGTTTAAAGCCTTATTGGCACTCATTCTCCTGACGTTAGTTTGTTTACCCTTAATGTAATTAACATAAGTATCAAAATATGTAAAATCAAAAGGATCGAGAATTCTTTTGGACACAAGTCTCTCAATTCTACTTTTGGAGATGTGACCTAAACTTTTGTACCACAACTAGGCATAATTCTCGCTGGATAATGTGTACTTTAAATTTCGTGTACCCATATGTAAGGCTTTATTAAATGAAGCATTAGTGTCAAACATATATAGGTTATCGTAACTTGATAAAGAACCGACACTAACCAAATTTAATTTTTGAAAGAGGCTAAATATTTCATTTCCAAATGAACAACAATAACCAGATTTGTCCAAAACAAAAATAGAAATAAAAATTTGTCTAAAAGACGATACAACGAAAGTCTTAACTAAATCCAAATAAAATTTAGTTCTTAATAATAATCTAAAAGTCTCTATTGCTTTGACTTCTACCAGCTTGTTGTCACCTATATAGATGTATCTTTCACCATCACTTAGTTTTCGGCAACTCAGGTAGGCCTGCATAGACACACTGATGTGAGTTGTTGCAGTAAAATCTAACCACCATGTGTGTCTAGGTATTGAAGTCAAATTAACTTCAGAACAAACCAAAATAAAAAGCATATCTTTCTTTGCACGCCATGCGTGATTATTCACATACTACTTCTTTGCATGACCATAATCTCCATAGAAGTAATAGCTATTTGGAGTTTCTTCCTTTGTTGTTTCTTTAGTGTTACGGAACCCAACTTCCATAGTTTTCTTTCTTTTTTTTCTTTTATCCTTAGATGTTGTGGCTAAGTGAGCACTTTTTTCCTTATCATGCTTCAACCTTTCCTCTTCTTAGACATGTGAGATGAGCTCATTAAGAGACCATTTCTCCTTTTGAAAGTTATAGCTCATCTTAAATTGATTGTATTGTGCCAGAAGAGATATTAAAACCAAAAGCACTAGCAAGTCTTCAGATAATTCCAACTTGAGTGCTTTTAGTTTTGAAGTAATGTGAGACATTTCCATAATGTACTCTCTTTTGTTTCCTTTTCGTACATACCTCATTGAGATAAGCTTTGCCAAAAGTGTACTTGTTTTAGCATTTTCATTTATGCAATTCTTTTCTCAAGATCCTCAAGGAAACCCTTATAAAATAGAACGTTTCATGATCATCAAGCTCATACGATTCGACCTTTCCCACTTTTCCATCTCCCTCTTTTGATCAGAGGTACTCTCACTAGTAGGTGGATTAGGTTGATCGACTCGTAAAGCAAGATCTAAGTCCATGACTTCGAGAACAATCAAAACATTCTCCTTCTATGACTTAAAATTTGTACCATTATGCATAAGAATTGAATTAATACTAGCAGAGATATTTGCAGCAGAACCATGAACTAAACGAAGAACAAAACAAACAAAATCTAATTACTAACATATACAACACTATAATATGCCAAATTAATTATATACAAATAATGGTGGGGCCCCATTGCAAGATACCTAAGACAACATTAATATTTAGTCTTTGGACAAAAATAGTAACTTGTAATTGGTACCTTGGTGTAGTGATCAAACATTGGCAATAAGGCACGTCAAACAATAAACCTTTCCTTGGACCAATTTAATGATCACATGTTATACCAAATAATTGCCACACATTTACCACCACAAGTGTATATGCAATTCAGGCCAAATATTAACTTTCCTTTGAGCCTGTCAATATTCGCATGAATAATATACACACCAAACTTATTAACATTCTAAGTTAAATTAATTTTCACAAAAGAGATTACTTTGGTAACATGTTGCTTTAATTAATTTAATTTCAAATGCTATATATTTCTTTAAATTACCAAAATCTAAAATTAAAATACCTAATTTTTTCATAAGCTGTATGAAAGCATCATAACTCCAATTTCTTAATGTTATGACATTAACAATCCTGTTAGTTCAAATAAAAAATTAGGTCAAAATTTTACAAATCAAACAAGAAATTATAAATTTTGAACCCCCAAAACTCATTCCCCATAATATTAATCATTAACATGCATACTAACAAGTATAAATATAAAACTTGAAATTATTATAAAATTAAACTACAAGAATTGAATATATATCTTCCATAAAAATATAATAAACTAAAAGCATGTGTAATTGGATTTTTTTGCTAAAGCCGCATATACCAAAACATCATGTATGAACCGAATATAAAATTTGTAGAAATAATCAAATCTACTAGTTAACCAAATATCTCATTTGTTCCTCAAATTGACTTTAAAAATATTTGGTTCCAAGATGCTAAAGCTTTAAGGTTGTTTATGGTCTTTATCTGATGGTTAAAGGTCATTCTCCTTTTTATCTAAAGGTCAAGGCTTTATTAAAACAAGAAAGTCACAATTTTTATTAAGAAATAGATGACAAACCATTGTTGGATAAAGACTAAAAGCTTTTCATGAAAACCAAAAGTAAATCAACTTTATTCAAACAACCATCGATAAAGATTAGGGGCTTTTAAAAACCACCTTTCCAACATAACTTACCGTTATCTATTTCGGCAAGTTCCCTTTTTTTAAATACAATAAAAAAAATAAAGCTTGATTTTTAACCAAATCCATAGAACCAGTCAAATCCATATATAGAAACAATTTCAAGATTATGGAAGACAAAAATCAACCATTGATGACCCAATTATAAACAAGGCCCTGATACCACTTGTTGAGTTTTAATCCCCTTAAAGTTAGGATTCGTTCATATCAAATCATTAAGAATTAAATAAAAGCGGAAGCATATTTGAATCCATTATGAAATTTGCAATGAAGTCTTGCGATTTGTCTTCTAAATTAGAATGTAGCCTTTTTTCAAAGTTTTTCCCTAACTTTGTTTTCTCTCTAATGATGAGATATTAGGAGTTGTACGTACGTTTAATTTGAGGACCATAGCCACTTTTATTAGAGTAAAATCCTTATCTAATTTCTAGTTTGACCCATCATAAAGCTAGAAATTATAAACTCGGTCTCTACACATATAAAGCCCACACTTAATATAGATGCATAAAGCCTAAAGTACCATAACCATATTAGACCACTTTAATTAATTATGCTCAACTTTATATGATAGCCTTTATACACAATTATACACATATAAGCACAAATGTTTGATTAAAAATCCTTACATTTTTTAGATGGGGGAGGCGTGAATGTAATTTGAAAGTTGAGAGATTATATCTATTTCTTTTAAAATATTAAACTTCTTATTTGTTTTTACATATCAACAAATTAACGCCAACGTTTAGATATTTCAGATTTATAAAAAGATATATTTTGTATCATGTTTACAAAATGCATAAACTAAAAATATTAAATAAAATATTAACTACAAACAAGAAATAATATTATGAGATTTGAACAATTCACACACACACACATACGAAATTTCAATAGGCAATCGTATCAACAAGGCTAACAGGAAAATCTCAACCTTGTGGTGGCTTTATTACCTCTCTATCTCCTATTCTTTCTTTAGCTTGCTTATTGGATTGCAAGTATTATTGTTGCTAGTGTTTTTGGAGATTAATTAGGTTTTGAAGCTTCATTAAATGTTGTGAAGCTATTACTTTTAAACATTGATTTGTTTTGAGATTGTGAACTGGTTACATGTACAAAGTCTTTTTAATTCTACTTCAAGCATGAAAAAAATTTATGAAATTGATTAAAGTTTAACAATTATGTATATAGTAGCTAATTTGTGTATCGTTACGTAGAATTTTATAAAAGTTTTATTTTAGTTATATCTGTACAAGTTATTATTTGATTGGAATATAAATGATTCTAAGGCTTAACTTGGTATAGAAATGTCATTGATATTCAAAATCCTTGAATTAAGGAATATAGATGAATTTTTTAAAAGTTTAAATAATTATTGTCAAAATTTAAAGGGAGAACAACTACATCAATTCATCAAAATCAAGTTATAACATTCAAAACCAAAATAGACATTGGAGGCAGCACATGAATAACATGTTCAAATTGATTTCATCCTCACATTAGATTATAATGTAAGTTCCCTTCAATCATCACTCTTTTTTTTGTTTACCATCTGTGTACTTACTTGCTTGTTTACACCTTTTTCCATAACAACTTTTATAATCCAACTCCACATACTAGCTTTTAGGTTGTGGGTATCCAGCTGAGTTTGTTAGAAGATTCTTAGGTTCATTTCCTTTCAATTCATATATATATAGTAGCTGAATGTGATCTTGAATAATCTTAATTCACCTTTAGAGTTAAACCTGATCTTGTTTGCCCATTTTATGAATTTTTGTCGATCATATAATTGTAGAGCCTACCTCCAAATTTCTACTATGTAGCTTCATTTGAAAAATAAGTGTTTAATGGATTATGACTCCTGGTTCCAAAAGGAGCAATTAATTATGGTTATAGTTCCCTATAGTTTATCTTGAGTCATCAATATCTATTTCATTGTCAAATAAAGAATGATACAACTATGATTCTAAACTAGTTTTCTTTATGCAATCTTTAGAGGGGATGGTGTTTTATTAGAAAATTGACTAAAGCTATATATTGCCCATATGACCGAGTCTTCTCCTGTTGGATTGGGATTGTATTAAGGTGTATCTACCACTATTAAGGAAAAACCTCTCAGTTAACAACACCAAGTACTTCTGTGAACCACCTTATTGACTTTAGAATTAGCTAGGAGTATATGCTTTAGGTTAAATCGGGCCATGGAAGCCCAAGCCCAAGCTTGTGCCGAAGTTATAAAAATTGAAATAAACTCGAGTCCAGCCTAAACCTTGTTCAAATTGGGCCAGGCCTAGGCTTTGGTGCCATCTCTAGCTATGTTGGCTTTATGTTTTGCTTGGTTAGGGTCGCAACTTCAAACATAGATCTTGTTCTTATTTTGGTTGACTGTAAAACTTAAATGAACATTAAATTACTTCATCATTGTAATAAGCATACTCATTGAATTTCCATTTGTTCCTATTAATATAATTAAATCATTAATAAAGGAAAGATGGTTGAGCTTAACATTTTTGAATTTATAGTAGAATCTGAAATTCCCCATGTTACTGGTGTTCCTTTCAAGAAAATTTAACAATATGTCATTGCAATTTGTAAATAGTTAGTTGACTGCCTACTTTGAATATTTTGTGGGTTCTACATTAATAAAGATTCTAGTAAAATTTATGACACAAAATTTAATCAACTTGATAGATTGTGATGGATATCCAAGAACTTCCATTGCATTAAAATGAATCCCCATCTACAAAGCCAAATGCTTTGTAAGTGCCCACTTTCATTGTACAAATCCTTAGGTTTTATTTCTATAATAATCCTTGATCAATTCTTGCAGCAAGAGAATATTGTCTCTCATGCTCCTCTTTTAGATGAATGTTCCCTGACTTGGATTGAAAATTGATCTTAAGGTACTTTTCAATTTGTCATCCATCATTTTAGAAATTATCTTGTAGAACATATTACAATATGATATAGACTTGTAATTTTACAAGTTACAGTGATTAGACTTCTTTGGAATGAGGAAAATATAAGTTTTATTCATTTACTTAAGCATTTTACCCTTTTAGAGGAGTTTAAGTATAGCTTATTAGATGCAATCTCCCATTAGATTCCATGTTTTCTAAAAGAATATTGCATTAATCCCATTAAGTTTTAGTGCTTTTATAAGATTCAAACTGAATAAGGCTATTTAGTCTATTGCATTCTTTAAATATTTTTGTGGGTAATCCATTAACAAAGATGCTAGGAAAAGTGTTTATGATACAAAATTTAATCCACTTGATACATTGTAATGGATACCTAAGAACTTCCATTGATTTAAAGCTAAAACCCCATTTAACATAGTCAATCCATTTTCATTGTTCAAATCCTTAGGATTTTGTTTATATGATAATCCTTGATCAATTCTTACATTAAGAGAATATTGTCTCTTATGCTCCTCATATGAATGAATGTTCCCTGACTTAGATTAATAATTAATCTTAAGTTACTTTTCAATTTGGCAGTAATTAATTATATATTTATTCAATAACATTTAGTAATTAATGATACAAAAAGGCTTAAGATACTCACTTTAGTTCATATATAGTTTTAGGTATATTTTTTAAGCTAAAGAGCTAAAATGAGTCGAAAGCACTATGTTTGAGCCATTTTTTGAAGATTCTCACTCAATTGTATTCATGGAGCAAGACTGAGAAGGATTGGAGCAAGAGGAGATAAGAAAATACCAAAAGGAATGAAGATTATCACAAGTCATGGCTATAAGATGTATCTCACAGCCATAACAAAATTTTCATGGTTGTGAGATGGGTGTCACGCCCATGTCGCACTTTTCATACATGTGACATTCCATTTCATGCCTATGCAAGGTGTCTCATGGCCACGAGACACCCACTCATGGCTGCGAGACACTATCAGATGTCCTAAACCTTACTTTTTGGTATAAATACATCGTTTGATGAAAAACATGTTATGAATTGTTTAGGGGAAATGTTTTAAGGGTTTCGGGAGGATGAAGAGAGGCAAGGTTGACAACCTTGGTGACCCATGGAGGAATAGCTTCCTGATGCCAGTTCGGAGGTTATATCGACATCAAAGAACCAGATTAAGCATATCTCTCATTGTTTGTTGTTCTTTCTCTTAGGGATTAATTGTGTTATCTTATGTTTAATGTTTGAGTGTTATGTGAAAATGATTAAATGCTCTATTTGATTTTTTTTATGTAAGAACCCATTGCTAGAATTTCAATATAATCTGAAACTATTATTTGAGATTCTTTTGTGGAGATTAATGGTTTCGAATCATTAGGGATAACATAACCTAGGTTAAATGACCTGATCTTGTGTGGTTGTTGCCTTAATTAATTTATTTTCCTAATTCGTAATGCAGTTATCCAATTAAATGTAGAGAGTTTGTTCTAGGTTGTTTCGATTGCTAGGTTTAATTAAAGAGCTCTTTTTAATTAAGTAAGACCTAAGGGAAAACTGAGGTTAATATAACTTATTGTTAACCTACAATTAATAGTTTCTAGGAGAGTTATATGAACAACAATTCAAAGAAATATGTTCAACCGTGTGTAGGTTGAGATTGAATCAATAACTATGTCCTTAATAAATTCATCACTTTCATCATTTTTAGGTTGTTTGATTTAATTTGCTTTTGTTGGTTTAGTTTCATTTTATTTTCTTATTTGAAAAAAACCAAACGCCCTCCATAAACTTAAACATGAATTCTTTTCATTTCAAAAACTTTATACATACTCTCTGTGGGATCGACCTAAACACACTACTGCTATAGTGGTAGGTCTAGTGATTTTGAGTAGTGTTAGCTCTTCTTAATTAAACAAGACCTAGAGGAAAACTAAGGTTAATAGAGCTTATTGTTAACCTACGATTAATAGCTTCTAGGAGAGGTATATGAACAACAATTTAATAAAATATGTTTAATCGTGTGTAGATTGAGATTGAATTGATAACTGGGTCCCTAAAAACTTCATCAATATCATCATTTTTAGGTTGTTTGATTTAATTTGTTTTTGTTAGTTTAGTTTCATTTTATTTTTTTATTTGAAAACATCCAAACTCCCCCTCCATAAACTTAAACATCGATTCTTTTCATTTTAAAAGCTTTACACACACTCTCTGTGGGATCATCCTAAACTCACCACTATTATAGTTGTAGGTCTAGTTATTTTGAGTAGTGTTATGACATGTTACATCAATTTTGCCACCATTATCAGGGAATATGGTGCTTTAGTTTTTGTTCTTCATTTTAATTGATGTTTTGTATATATGTGTTTCTAATTAGTTTCTTTTTAGTTATTTCTTGATCTTTTCAATTTTTTGTTTAGTTTTTGCGTGTTAAGAAAACAATTAAAATTGTATGGATGACAGTAAATTTTTTTCTATAACTCATATTCCCAATCTTATAACCATATTTGGAGTGATCATACAAACTTTAGTTATGGATTGAATAATCATTAGAATTAATTCCTTGATATTATGCAAGACACACAACAATTTCTGCATAGACCAGAAGCTTCTTATTATAACTCAGGTCCATCTCTAGAAAAACTAGTTAATATTGTCGCTACTACACTTTACAATTTTAGTAGGAGGACAGATAATTTTGGTATGGCTTCCAAGATTTGGAGTGGCAGCAAAACTTAAGCACATTTCTAGAAGAATCAGTTAATGTTGTTGCTACTAATACTTTGCAATTATAGCAATTCTAGGAGGATATAATACAATTCCATCAAGATACAATGTCTAGACTTCAGAACTTGGCAAGCCAAGTTGGTCAACTAGTAGAAGCTATCAACCACCTAACATCACAAAGCGAAAAAAATGCAATTATCTCAACCCGAGATGTACTCAAGGGACATTAGTGCAGAGGCCTTATAGAGTGAGATGGAGCTTGAGAATCTTGAGAGAACTACTCAAGGAATTGTTTGTGTCAAAGAAATAGAGAAGAAGCTCAAAAAAAAAAGGAAATATCATTTAGCTTAGAGGTAAATGATGAGTCCCTTATTGTTTTTAATATTAATCCTTCACCTTTACATAACAAATTAGAGGAATTAAATGAGGATGAAAAAGGTGAAGAGCTATTCCAGATATGCCAAAAGTGTTAGGATTAGTAAAGATTGGAAAATTGATGTTAGGCCCCGCTTAGTTCCGAAGCCCAACTGCTTACTTTAATACCACAACTATTGGGCACCAATTCCCAACTCTTGCTTTGATACCACAACTATTGAACACCATTTCCAGAACCCAACTCTTAAACAGAACCATATGACGTGAGCGTATTAACCTGTAGAGTTATTTCATTTAACCCTCATTAGCCATGATTGGTTCATCTTCATTTTCATAACATCTCAAGCCACAAAGGTGAGCCCACACAATGGATTCATAATAACTACAATTGAATTCTTCAAAACAATTGAAGCTCCAACTCTCTAGTTTAATTTGAAGAAAGAATCATCTCAATCGGAGCTCTATAGATCAAGATACATGTGTTAGGAAGCTATTGCTTTAAGAATCACCTCAATCGGAGGTCGGAAAAAGAAGTTATGGCCAAACGAATCCAACGTGTTTATGTCCTTAGTCATTTTGTACCTCTCTTGGTGCAATTGTCATAAATTTTGCTACAGAGGTCGAATTGAGTTCGTTATTAGACCATTTGAAAGTAGACTTCAATATCTACAACTTTCATGAAGGCTCTAAAATGAAAATCTATCATTTGGAAGGTCAAAACATACAGCCTGTGTGATTTTACACGGGCAGGCCGTGTAACCTTAGGGTGAAAATGTGCTCCTGCTCCAGAAACACATGGCCTGTGTGATTTTACACGGGCAAGCTATGTAACCATCGAGTAACACAAAATTTTCACCCTCCAAGATCCCTCCAAAGGATCCTAAATCCATCCTAACATCCTCTTTTCTCATAATCTTCCCAAATTCAACTCTTTCTAGTTCGATATCACTTGATATACTCTAATTATTCGGGATACACGTCCTTTACAACATCCTAACTTTTAATGATCATAACTCTCAACTCCGATATCCAAAAATCACATACTTTATACTGTTCCAAATTTAAGAAGACAAACTACAACTTTCATGAAGTCAACTCTGGCTAATTTTATCTAGATTAATACAGAATTTTTCCTGAAGTTAGAACATACATTTTACCCTCATGAAAAACTTGAGAATTATCCTAAATTCACTTCCTCTATTGCAATATCATTCCTAACGATTTCAACTATTAATTGGAAATCGTCAAACTCTCAAACACAATTCATTTGACTCTTCATATTCAATTACCTCTCATCATTCATGATTCCCATCCTTCTTTTCCATAACATCTCACTTATGTGAATATATATATATATATATATATATATATATATACCAAGCATTCATGCTCAACATTCATCATCATAATCCATATACAAATTCACATTTCATGTCCATACACAAATCTATATTTCATTAACATCATAAATGAAGAGTTTTACAAACTTTAATGGTATTCCAAGCCATATTACATTAATATTTCAAAATCTCCAGATTACACATGCCACTTGAATAATAATTGGTCAGAACGCAATTACAGCATTATTTTACATAAATCACTCCAAAACAACACAAAACATGCAAATTCAGATTTATTTCTTGATTCACCTTCACTTAATATATATATATATATACACCAACCATTCATGCTCAACATTCATCCTCATAATCCATATACAAATTCACATTTCATGTCCATACACAAATCTATATTTCATGTCCATACACAAATCTAAATTAAGAGTTTTACAAACTTTAATGGTATTCCAAGCCATATTACATTAAAATCTCCAAATTACACATGCCACTTGAATAATAATTGCTTAGAACGCAATTACAGCATTGTTTTACATAAATCACTCCAAAAAAACACAAAATATGCAAATTCGGATTTATTTCTTGATTCACTTTTACTTAATATCTTGCTCATCACCTGAATAGGGTAAAGAGAGTGGGGGTGAGCTTAAAAGCTTATAGATAACATGCTTATAACGAATAACAAGCAAAACCATTCAAAAAGTTCATTCTCATATAAAATTCTTATTGAATCATAAAGCACAAGTTTCTTAAAATTTTTATCATGTAATCAAAATCACAACAACACAAGTCATGCATTGTTCAAATTGTTCACAATTCATAAGCACATAAGCACATCAGAAATAGTTTAGGTAGATCCAAAACAGAACGTACTACACATTTCTCCGAAGGGTCCTGTGTAGTCGTGAACAGAACATATAACACAATCCCACATAATGGTTTTGCATAGCCATGAACTTATGGGAGTCAGCGAGGGAGCTCTATGTCACTAGCAGGCAGGCAGGAGAAGCCTTTAGACAAGTGCACTTGACATACTTATAGGACCACTACAAACCCACATAATCATGCATCTCATAACTTGCAAACCATTTGTCCAAATGACACATTTTGAAATCTTGTCTTTCATAAGCATGAAATATTTCATATGCATCTTCGAAACTCAATTTCATAAACATAAAGTCTTTTCAAAATCATTTCCATATCATAATTCATCATCCAAAATTCATACACCAAAACAGGTAGCAATTTCACAAATCATTCAAAAGCAACAATTGCCACAATGATAAAGCAATGAGAAATCATTTTATCCGTTTGATTAAAAAGAAAACATAATGGCTCATTATCTAATTATAAACATGAAATCCACCTTATTTCCTTGCTCATAATCTTGCTCAAAGATTTCCTCTTCCCTTGTTCCTCTTTCTTTCCTTGATTTCCTTTAACATAAGCCATAATCTCCAAATCAATAGACATTCCAATTGGAGAACCCTAAGAACATATTCACTAAAATTGATCCTAGAATTCTTAAACCCAAACATTTCTTAAGCTATATGAACCAAAACTATCTCAAAAATCCAAAGATCAAAATCCATCATTACTTTGAATCTTCTCCAAATGAAGAGTTTGATGGCTTGAATGAGAGCTCTCTTCCTCTTCTTCCTTTTTCCTTCTTACATAAACTTCAAAATCACTCTTCAAGACCAAGAAAATCAAAACCTAACATGGCTTTCTTTCTTTCTCCTCTTCTCCACGATCTCTCTCTCCTTCTTCTCTCTTCTCTTTGTTTTTTCTCCCATTTTCGTTCATGCTTCTCCTTTAAAAGCCAAACAATCCTTCTTATTACAATTATGCCATTAATGAGTACACAAAGACCCTTATGCCCCTCCTTATATGCCTTGCAACTTAAATGGCTTAAGTGATCTTCCTGAAAAGCCCTCATACATATACATTCTTACTACTTAATTCAATTAACCAATGTCATAAAGTCTTGTTCATATTAACATGCTAATTACCTTCACAAAGTAACATAATTAATCTATCAATACCTCAAAATTATTTAAATCATCCTTAACTCCTATCAAAAGTCAAGACCTTTTTCTAATCATGTAATTGAAGGAATTTGAAAACACTTCCTTCTAGGAAAAATGTTCCTCATTGTCTCAATTTTCTAGTGACATCAAAATCATTCAATTTGGTCTGAAAATTTGAAAGTTATACCCAAACATTTTCGAACTACTCTTATACTGAAACAATATTTTGTACTTAACTTTCCTAAAAAAATTGAAATTCTTTGAGACCAAATTTGAACTCAATTTTATCAGATAAGTTATAGCTCTATTTCTCTAGTTTAGTCCAAATTAAGAATCATCTCATTTGGATAACTAAAGAAAAAGTTATGGCTAAAACACCGAAACATACTCAATGAACATGTTTCACATAATAACTTCTCATATGTCACATATAACCCATCTTGTACATAACTATCTTTTCTACTTCATTTCAAATTCAAGAATTCTTCTTTTTTTTTTACACATGAATAATCACCAAAATTTCTCATAATGTTTCTAACTTCCAAGAAAAGTTTGGGGTCGAACAATTCTTGTTATCAATTGCATTTTTATATATGACTTCAAAATTAAATAACAAAATTTTGGTAATCAAGACTGTTGGAAGAGAGTAATGATCTTTTGTTCAATTAAATATTTTAAGCTTTTATGATGTTTGTAACATCAAACCTTCTACCTGTTAAACAACGAAACCATTACCTATTGGCCATGACTAAAGCCAGATTTCCTTCTCTTATATGGATAAATGTAAGTAATTTTCATATAAGGATTTGCTAATATAAGTAATAGAGTGGTCATCTTGTATAAGACAGTCCCTAACCCCTTACCCACTTGCATCTTCTTCGATCACAATTTTCCTATTGAAGTGGTGTATAGTTAAAATTGGAGAAGAGACTAATGCCTCCTTAAATACCTTAAAAGCAACCTTTGCCTTTTAATGTCATCGAAAAACATTTCTTCTTTAATAAGGACATTTATGGCTCACTCAATTAATTATACCCTTATTAAACTACTTATAACATTATGCTAATCTTAAAACCCATCTCTAATGCTCCAAAGTGGATGAGTTGGTCAATCTTGTATTAGATTTACCTTTTTTGTATTTGTTGACATCCCTTTTATTGAATTAAAATGCGAAAGGTACTCCAATTGGCTTGATCTAAAAGAACTTTTTTATTTCTTCATAAATAATTTTTGTTGTCTTTAAATTTGTAATACTTGGTTAAGATGAATAAAATATCATTTGAGTGAACTATTGCAAATCAAAATGTCATCAAAGTAACTAAGACAAACTTCCTTAAATATGACTTAAAAATAAAATTCATTAAGTTTTGGAAAGGTACCAATGCATTGTTAAACAAAAAGGCAAAACCAAAAGCTCTTAATGGGCCTAATATGTTTTAAAAATTAATTTTATATACTTCCTATTTTAACATTTTATTTGATGATATCCAATTCTTAAATCTAATTTAAAAAAGTACTTAACACCACATGGTTCATCAAACAATTCCTTTATTGTTGGAATATGGAGCTTATCGTTCCATACATTTATTTTGGAGCCCTATAGTCCATACACAACCTCCATAAATTATCATTCTTCTTTAGTAAGACCACTAAGGAAGAAAAAAGGTTTATACTATTTTGAATGCCCCCATACTCCATCATATCTCTTACTAGTTCCTTTATAGTTTCTTTTTAGGCCCAATATACGTATACGATTTTAGGTTTACTACTTTTGTTCCTTTATTTAGCATAATTTTATGATTTTGTTTCCTTATTATTGATAAATCCACAAGTTTCACAAATACATCAATATATTATTCTAATAACTAGATTATAAACTTATGTTCTCCCATCATTTCTCTATCTCATATAATCCTTAATTCCATCGTCTAAATGTTACATTTAAGTTATTCATTCTAATGAACATGATCATCATTCTTTAATAACAAAAAGAAAGAAAGAAAATATTGGACAATTCTAACATCTTTGTCATTTGTTTTTATAATGTTACTCCAAGAACTCTACCCACTTCTTAACTCCACTACCCCACTTTCCTATTCAAACCATATTATATCACTTTTATAATTGCAAAAAACATCATTAAATGTAGATAATTGTTACTTTCTCAATACCATGTCACTTTCTCTAATATTAATCACCAATGTTGAAAGAGTACTTATTTATTAACCGGGTGAAGTTTTTATATATCTTATTACATATGATTTTTATGCCTATCGACCATAATATCTGCTGGTTTATTCTCCTCAACCAAACATTTTCTCTTATTAGTTATGCTTTTATAAATAGAGTGATGTATAGTTCCTCTATCAATCAATATATATATTATTTTCTCTTAAAAATTCTCCCTACTTACATCTGCTAGAATGAAATAATTACAGTTCTTGTTATAGCTTGTATTGAAATAGTAAGTTGTTGCTTCTCCTATACTTCTATTCTTTCAACACCATCTTCACCCTATTCCTCATCATCTACTAAATGTATATGTTATTACTTCCTTTTGCATCTATGTAGATGCATGAAATAAACTTTTTCTTACACAATATGTAACATCCCGTTTCCATACAAAGGGTGTGAACCCGAAATTGGTACATGTGAAATCAATCAGAGAAATTAGGAAAACACATCTCTTGCTCATGCATTATATAACATACACATACATGTGAACAGTACATTTAGCACATAAAAATGACTGTACATGCATTTATGACATTTTTCGGTATATTTGTTAATAAATGTAATTGATATGAAAAATGTGAGTTGTGTGCTTGAAAATTTAGTTGGAGAGGGTCATTGAGGTTTGAGAATTTTTAGTGAATTTTAGAAAATTTTCTGGA
>JANPWT010000007.1:26379596-26397878 GCA_024678245.1 Erythroxylum densum
GGTGACTCTCGAAAGTTCCAAAGAAGCTGTCTGTCTGAACTCTGAAGTCATAAACTCACCTAAGGCACTTTTGTTCAGACACAAGTGAGGCACAAAAACGCATAGCACAAGGGAACTTCATGAATAAAACGCTGCACTTCATTAAGTTCAATTATACAAAGGCAAATGGAGTCACGTGAAAGGTAAGCACATGCACAGTGGTGGACCCAGTCAAAGACTAATGCAAAAAGAACAAGATAATTAAAGATAGTCTTTAATTAAAGTCACGTGGACAAGGCTAGTATATGTTCAATAAAATATTTTATTTTTATTTATTTATATAAAATTTTTATCTTATTTATTATATTCCGGTTTAATAGCGGTTCATTACCGGTTGAACCTCTAAACCTTAAACATTTCCTTTGACTGGTTCGATGTCCGGTCCGGTTTTTAAAACATTGGTTTCAAATGAACTCTTACATCAAGGTCGGTTAGTATTTGTGTTCAAGTTAGTGGCACTTTTTTATTTTTGATGTTCACATAATTTAATTTTTAATTTAACTCTATCTCTCAATTAAGGAATTTTTGGTTGTACTTACTATCAATCAACCTTTGTTTGGTTCTTAATTTGAACAAAAATCATATTATCAATTACACAGGAAAAGTTAATTTACACTAAAATAACAAGATAAACATATTCATTGATCAAAGTTTGGTTAATATATGCACCAATTTACACTAAATACATTTGTTCAAGTAGTAATATTCACATTAAAATTTGCATCTCTTTGAGCACTTGAACGTGCTTCAAATACACGAATTTTAGCTTCAGAATAAGAGCAATTACACACGAAATAGAAAAATAGAAGATAAGCACAAGAAAAGTAGAAGATAAGCACAACTATGACAAGTTTTAGGTTCTTATATTCATATTCACCAAATTCTATCTTTTTCATCATCTTTGTTATTGTTGTTGTCTCTATATTCTTCTTCAATACAAAAGTGAGTGTTGAAGCGAAATCACTCGTTATAGGATCCAATCATTAGGAAAAAAAAAACATCCTTTTCCCTATAGACCGCAAAAATAATGTTAAATCAAGCAATTATTAATTAAAAAACACATTAAAAGTTATCTTATCCTTCACTGCATACATCTAACGAACTAATCATCATCATAAAAGTTCTAGTAATAACTTTCAAGCAACAGTCACACAAATGATAAAAATCAAACTTTTTAGTGTAACTTCCACAATTCATTTATGTGAATCGTGATTTTCAACACAACTTGTATTTTGAATGAAAATTCAACACACGAAAAACAAATTTGATCGAGTTATATTAAACTCTAGATACAAGTTATTTAAAATGTTTTGCCTCCATTAAAAAAATGATGGAGTTATTTACATAATATATATATATGGATTAAAAATGTCGTTATTCCATTCTTATAAAGGAATACAATGACGTGGCATAAGTTTTTGTAAGATGTAAAAACAGCATAACCATATGTACCATTGTTGTTGATACAAATGGCATCAGATATATATATGAGGTTATGAATGGATTTAGGAGTTCCAGAGCACCAAATGAAACAAAAACAACTTTCAAAATATGGAGATATCAAGAATAGAGACAAGATTTTTGTTGGTTCCTTTATGTTAAAATTTGAGTGTGATTCTCCACTATGTCTTTGGGGTATTAATCTATAAATTGAGATTGAGACTCAAGAAAAAGGTCCTTTCTGCATATAAAAATCTGTACTTTACCAAACTTTGCCTTTATTCCCTCGATATTTTTGGACCTTCCTCTTTAGAATCATGGGGCTTATTGACATTCTATTTATTTATCAAATGCTAATTTGCAGAAGATCATGGAAGCATTACATATCTTAGTTCTTCTTCTTCTTCCATTTCGTAATAGAAATAACATGAAAAATATCCTGTAACACGAACAAGGGATTATAGGAGGTTGAATTATGCTAAGCACACTACATGAATGATTTGATGATATTTGTAATATAGTTAAAATCAAATTATATATTTCCACATGATCTATCCAATCTTTTTTTTTTTTTTGGTCTCCCAGGAAGTGTTCACTGGGTCGAAGCCAGTAACTAATCCCTCTTCACTGCCTGATACATCCCATATGGAGGCTACAGCTGTCCCAAGAGTTTGCTGCATTCTCAAATCGGGATCCAATCTAAACTTCTTAATTTCCTCGCTCTTCTTAGTTCTGCACCTGCCAACAATTGGTTTTCAGTTGTGAATTGTGACGATGTCTTGTAAAAGAGCCTCTCTTAAGCTCTTCCGATCCTAGGCCCATTATTAGTTTAGAATAGAACTCCAACTTGCAAGTAAGTGATTAACAAACAGAGGGCCTTATACAATAGGCCTGTTTTCGACTTGAAAGAGAAAAGAACAAGCGCTGATCTACGCACGGTCAATAATGGGATGGAGAGAAGCTACTGGAAAGGTTTATGACTAAATAGTATAGTTTGACCTTTTTCTTGAAAAAAAAATAATTTTAAAAAATTATCACTTATTTTATAACTATCATACAATCATATTGCATTACTTTTTACTTATTTTTATTATCTAAAATAACACTATTTTATAGTTATGTAAAATAATATTATTTTCAATATAAAAAATAAAAAAGCAAAACCATGATCTGGTTAAATAATCATTTGTCTCTGTTCTATAATTCATAATTAGCTATAAACTTACAAAATGCGGCACGCTCGGTTGTGTTTTTACATGCAAGCTTACTTAATTAATATAATTAAGAGTTTGATGATTTTCAAATAATCTACTTCGTATGTAAATCAAAGACAACTTACTTATACTCCAACCGGAAGGATTAATAAAGAACTGCTCTCCTTATTAATCATGATTTAGTTGTTTTACCAATAAGGATGTCAAAAAAGGGCCTGATTTTGGCCTGGTTGATCGGGCCACAGGTCGAGGTCGGGTCAGGCTGATCGTTACTTTATAAACAACGTTGTTTTAAAAGTTTTCTTAAAAAATATATATATGGTGGGCCGAGTTGGCTAGGCTTATCAATGGCCTGCAGGCCACGGGTCGACCCATCCTAGCCTGTCAGGCTACGGGCAGCCCATTGACATCTCGATTTACTAAATGGAAATGAAAGTTGAAGAATCTCTTCTTTGTTTTTCCTTTAATTCACAGGAATTTTATTACTAGTAAAGTTTCCTCTCTACTTCCATATGAGAAATCAATCCTCCAAATCTCTTGATTAGGATGGTGGTCGAGAATTAATGCATTCTTATTTTATTCTAATGGTAACACATATAAAATCATTGATTAATTTTAAATGTGATTCCATTTTAATATTCATTTATATTCAATTGCATTGCTTTTCATGTAAAAAGAGTGGCAGTAGCACCAACAAGAAGTAGTAATGACCAGGCTTGTAATTTATAATTATCATTCTATTAATTAGTGTAGCATTTGTTAGTTAGTTATAGAATTAGTTAAGAGGACATGTGATCAACTTGTAAAGCAAGTCATGAATGGTATTGTATAAATAGAAGCAATTAAGCTTCTAGAAATACAAGTTGACATATTCACGCAAATCTTTCTTTCCTCCTTTTGTAATTTTGATAACTGTCAAATTATGTAATAGTATCAGAGCTCAGATCCAAGATTTGAACACCCCCTCAACCTCTGTTGACGAAATTAAACTTCAAAAAATTTGTATCTTGAAGGTTCTCTCTCTCGATTGAATTTGATTCTTGTTGCTTAATTAAACTCCTTCGTGTCATTTTGCATCATTGTTCTGTGATTTTTGCTTCAGAATTCAATGGTCAATCAAGAAGAAGCTCGTCAAACTCAACCTCTGGCAGTCAATACAACAGAGAACCCATCCTCACCATAGTTTTTTGCACCATTTAGAGAAACACAACTCAGTTCTTATATCTCCGGAGCTAACCACCATAAAATACATCATATGAGGTAATTTTTGCTCGTAGTTTCTATCAGAAACAAACAAGGATTCTTGGATGGACCTATACCAAAGCCAGCTCAGAATAGTACCCCTTATATCCTGCTTGGTGTCGTTGCAACAATTTGTTGGTGGCCTAGTTGCTTAGATCAATATCACCTTCGATAGCTTTAACTATATTCTACATTGACATTACAAGCCAAATTTGGGAGAGGCTGAGCAAGCGATTTTCTCAGCCTGATGATAGCAAAATTTGTCAACTCCAGCAACAGTTGTGGAGTATCACTCAAGGTACTGATATAATCGATCATTATTTCACTGAGCTTAACGTGGTATGGGAAGAATTGAGAAATTGTCATTATGAAGCCTTTTTCAAGTCATGATGATGTGTATAATATACTAATTACCAAAGAAAATCAAAGAAACCAAATTATGCTGAATCTTGGAAATATATCAACAGTGCCAGTCAAAAGAGGAAAGGATACTTGTTCTCATTGTGGGAAGCCTAGACACACAAGGGAGAAGTGTTTCAGGCTAATTGGATTTCCTCCAAACTTCAAATTCACGAAGGGAAGAAATTCCACTTCCTCATCCAATTTAGTTTCTACAGTTGAAAATTTTGACGTGAATATGATTGATATAAACTGTGCTCAGGTCAATGATGCTTCTCTAGTTATCAATGTGGGTACTACAAATGCAAGTTTGTCTCAACTCAGTGAGCAAGTTTAGAAGCTAATAACCTTCCTTAGTGATTATCCTGCCATTACTGCACATCAATCCAGTCCTAACATCACCTACATTAATCTTATAGGTAAAGTCACTTCCTTATTCAATCCTAAAAACTCACACAAACTCACCACACTATTAACCACAAAATTCATCAATCCCTTTTGGATTGTGGATATAGGAGCCACATATCACATCATTTGTTCTACACATTTATTCCAAACTTTCAAAACGGTTGAAAACCACTTTGCTCAACTTCCAAATGGGTCTCAATTTCAAGTCACACACATTGGTACAGTACAATTCCTTCCCTCCTTGGTTGTAAATAATGTGTTGTATGTACCTAGATTTACTTTTAATCTCCTTTCTATCAGTATAATTACTAGACATCATATTCTTAGTTTCATTTTTCTCTCTATTCTCTGCTACATTCAAGTCCTATCACCATGGATGACCATTAGATTGGCTAGGCAAAAAAGGAATGCATTTCTTAAAGTAAGGTACTCATCTTGATTCTTTGAATTCTTTTGCTCATGCTCCAGTTCCAAAGCCTGCCATTCCTGCAACCTTATCTACATCAAGCTTTGCAAAATCCCATAACCTATGGCATTATAGATTAGGACATCCCTCTGATAATATAATGTCTTCTTTACAATCATTCATTCTTGGTATAAAGCTCATAGATTGTAAACCATGTTTAGTTTGTCCTAGAGCAAAACAAAAGAGAACTCCATTTCTCATACATATACCTCACTCTCAGTTTCCATTTAAAATAATATATACTGATATCTGAGGCCTTTATTCTCAATAGGATTTATATTGCAATCACTACTTTCTAACTCTTACCGATGATTTTATTAAGGTCATTTGGTATACTTTATGAAACACAAAAATGAAACAACATATCTGCTACAGCAATTTCACTTCGTTATACATAATTTCAAAAATCTATCAAGGTTATAAGGTCAGATAATGGCCTTGAATTCAAACTACCCTAATTCAATTGAGCTAAAGGGATAATACATCAAACACATGTCCTTATACCCCTAACAAAATAGGGTAGCCAAGAGAAAACATAAGCATCTCATAAGTGTGGCAAGAGCATTGCTTTTCCAAACCAATCTTCCACTTCACTTATGGGGTGATTTAGTGCTCACTATCACTCGCATCATTAATACACTCCCAACTCCCATACTGAAAAAAAAAAACTCTATATGCAAGAGATTACCCACTTACCACATCACTCAACCATCATCCCCATCTCAATAACCCTTTTCGGAGGAGCTCCATATACAAGAGATTACTTTTTTACTGCAATAGTTATTATCATACCCTCTAGACACAACCCATATTGCTCACCTCGTACCTTCCTATCTTATAGAATCCTACCTATCTGACACTTACCCTTCTTCTACCCATTAAGCCTTTGCTTTTCCCTCACTAAACATTAATGAACCTACCTCATTTCAAGAAGTAGTATAGCATGATCATTGGGTATAGACTATGAAGGATGAGCTGGTTGCCTTGTATGAGAATCAAACCTGGTTTGTTGTACCTCTTCTTCATGATAAGCATGAAGTTGGATGTAAATGGGAGTATAAAGTTAAACTCAAGTCTAATGGCTCAACTGAGAGATACAGGGCTAGACTTGTAGCTAAGTGGTACACTCAACAAGAAGGGTTTGACTATCAAAAAACTTTTAGTCCTGTAGTGAAGTAAATAACAGTCAGAATCTTCTTAACTATTGCTACTAGCTTTGGTTGACATTTAGCTTAGTTGGATATGAATAATGCCATTCTAAATAGTGAGCTCCATGAAGATGTATATATGAGACACCTCTAAGGTACCAACTTTAGGGGGAGATTCAGGGCACGGAACCTAGTACTTCTTCTGATAACTTTGGCAGCACATATAACCAGAACCAAAATCTTGCCTACAAACTCCACAAGTCTTTGTACGGACTTAAATAAGCATCCAGATAGTGGAATGAGAGATTCACGAATTGCTTGTTAGCTAATAACTTCCAGCAATCAAAGTCAGATTACTCATTGTTTACTAAGCATACTGACGAAGGTTTCATAACCCTCTTGGTCTATGTTTATGATATTGTGATAGGGAGCAAATAAAGTCACTCAAGCTAATATTGAAGGCTCATTTCAAGTTAAGGGGTCTTGGGGACTTGAGGTATGTTCTAGGCATAGAAATCAACAAAAATGAAGAAGAGATTTCACTTTGCCAAAGAAAATACACCCTGAAACAGCTAGAAGAATTTGGACAGCTTGTCGTAAAGCCTACTCCATTCCAATGCAAGTAAATAAAAAATTTAGACATACAGAGGAAGGTATATTGAAAGATGCAATTGTATATAGGCAATTGGTTGGAAAGCTTATATATCTAACATTCACAAGTCTGATATTAGCTATGTTGTGCATGTCCTAACTTAATACATGGATAAGCCAGCAAACAATCACCTCAGTGCAGCATTTGAAGTCCTAAAATACTTAAAAGGCAGACTTAAGTAAGGGATCTTCATGTCAGTGCAAGCTAAGTTGGAATTGACAGGTTATTGTAACAGTGATTGAGGCAGATGCATTGAAACAAGGAAATTACTCACTAGTTATTGTATATTCTTTGGAAATTCGCTTGTTAGTTGAAAATCCAAGAAGTAAAAAACTGTCTCCTGGAACTCTGCTGAAGCTGAGTATAAAGAAATGGTTACCATAACTTGTGAAATTATATGGCTAACTCATCTTTTGAGAGACTTCTGCATTCAACCTAAACATCCCAGTATCCTCTATTATAACAACATATCTGTCATACACATTTCCAAAAATTCAGTGCTTCGTGAGAAGACGAAGTATGTAGAGATGGATTGCCATTTCATAAGGAAGAAGATAGCAGATGGTGTGATCAAACCAGAGTTCATAATGGCAGACTTGTTTACAAAGACCTTGCACCTTGCATAATTCAATTTTCTACTCAATAAGATGAACTTGATTGGTAATCATGTTCATCTTGAGGGGGAGTGTAAAAGGAGAAATAGTAGCAGCAACAAGTAGTAATGGCAAGGCCTGTAGTTTAGATTAGCATTCTACTAATTAGTGTCACATTTGTTAGTTATAGAATTAGTTAGAGGACATGTGATCAACTTATAAAGCAAGCCATGAATGGTATTGTATAAATAGAAGCAATTAAGCTTATGGAAATACAAGTTGGCATATTCAAGCAAATCTTTCTTTCCTCCTTTTGTAATTTTGATAACCATCAAATTGTGAAATTTCCAATAGAGCATCTTCCCTTTTTCTGTTTGTTTGAAGGATCATTGTTCTAATTTTCTATCACGCTGTATTTCGGTCTAGTTGAGCATCTATCCGAGCAGCACTGCAATTACAGCAAGGCAGAAGCTACAAATGGCTGACTTTTTTAAAACGAAAAATATAGGCATGTCGCTGGCAAAGGTTGAACAGAAGAGTGAGTGTTTCCATGTAAGAGTCATTCCGATTGTTTTCTGTATAAAACATGAACACTCTGAAATACCAGATTCAGGCCCGCCAATCACCCTTCATTCTCATTTATGGGACCAGCAACTACATTGTCAACTTGCATCTGCAGTAACTTTTTTAATCTCTCAACGCCGCTAGGAAAGTTTATATGTGGTTTTTGTGATCAACTTGCACGAATTTTCTTTGTTTTCCGGAGAAATGAACTTGATAATGATAGCATAGGTCTGAGTAATCGCGAACATTTGTTTATTTTTTTCATGGTTTTCTGCAGTAGATCGTATAATGCAATATCGAAGCACGAATTGCAGTCTTTATCTCATAGAAATGTGGAACTCGTAATAAGTTTTAACGAATCACTAGTTCCTGTTTCCTATCACAATTAGAAGAGAAAATCAATAAATAATTTGTACGTAGTCCTCGGAAAACCTCAAAATTTTACTTGGGAGTAGCTTAAATATTTCTTGACATGTTATAGAATTGTAAATATTCAAAGAATGATAATGATTAATTAATTTTTAAGACAGAAAGCATTTTTTACTTAAATTATTGTTCCCCTGCATAAAATATATGTTGTATTTAGCTAATGTAGCGTGTACCAAAGAAAACCAAGAGTAAGTGAGTGGCCTCAGTCACCTAGAAACTTTCCCATTCAATTTATTGGCGTGTAGTGTTCGGTTTTACTTGGATTTTTTTTTCCCCTTTGGTACATTTAAGAATATGGAGTCATCTATAATATTAAAAAATGACCTAGCTTTTATCCGAAACTTTTGTTTTCATCCGATAAATTAACAGAATTAATTAAGGTGAAGCTTTGAAGTCCTTCTCGTACATACACGTGCACTAGTTTCTCAACCCTTTTGGTTCTCTTTTAATTACTGTTTTCCTGTCAACTTCTCCAACCTCCAACCTATATAATTCTAACTCAATAACCTAGCCAACCGACCGACCAGGCTACTTTACTAACTACGAGCTTATTATATATATACACTACTACATCGATTCATAGATGAAAAGCCGTGGATTGGACCTATCAATACTTTTTACCTAGTGTATCATTGGCTTCCTTGCTTGTCTATCTATTAACATGTAAAATATATATAAGTCTTTAACGGGAAGTGAGGTTGAGAGATAGTGCTAAGAGTTGAGTGGTGTCGGTTCAGTAAAGCTTTGGATAAAACTATTGTATTTTGATAAAAGTGATTAAGTTGGGTAAGGGTTCTGCAGACGTAAGCAAGGTGTACCGAACTGCGTTACCAAATGTTGGCGTCTTCGTTATTTTTGCCTTTGTGATTGTTGATTTATTTGTGCGGAAAAATAATTTGTGGTTAGTCTGCGAAACTATTTAACCCCATTGGTTTTTCACAGACAATTGAATACACAATCGAGGAGATGATATAAATTAATCAGGAAACAACCTTATCTCAAGTCGATGTCTGCTCTATATATTCCCTAATGTCAAAACATATCATCTCAGATGGAAGAAATTTGTGAATACTATTAAATGAATTAACATAAAAATTATTTACCTTTTCGTACTCGATTTTGAGGAGTCCTCAGGACTTTAACCCATGACTTTAGGGTACCTCTTTTCTGTTTAGGATTTACTGAGTGTATTAGCTACTAACCACGTACGGTACTATTGTATTGTTGAGATCATAAGTTTTGATTTAGAACACTTTAGCGTTTGTTAATTGGTCTTGTTCGGTTGACCCACAGTTTCGTCTATTTCCACAAATATAGTGTTATTCTGGCCTATATATCTACGATACATGTTTGCACGGTCAACGCTAACTAGACCGCACGTAGCTTCAATAAATTAACCAAAACCCCAGTTGGTCGGTGCTAATTATGAGTTGAAGTTGACGGTTAAGAAAGCTCACCTCTCTCTCTCTCTCTCTCTCTCTCCCCAAGCTCTTTCCTTCACCGACATTTTAGCTAGAGAGTGCGTGAGAGAGAAAAAGTTCAGACATTTTAATATCTACACATAAAACCATGCAGAGGGATTATAATGTAGGCAATATAGTAATAGCATATGCTAAGAAGATCAAAATATATCTTCCTTGGAGTGTCAAAATATATTAGTGTATTAATTAAGGTCACTGCAGAGGAAGAAACCAGTAGGCCGCCCCACAGGACTTGAAACAAGTTAAAGAAATGACAAGGGGTTCCTTGTGACTCCCTGCACAGTCCTTGCTGTCCATTGGATCAAGGTCATGTGCTCCAAGATGCACGCTGAACACTGTTCCTTTCCATTTTTGGTTTAAGCCATAGGTGATCAATCGATTGTTACTGTCATTTCTATATATTGCTTCTTCTGATTAACTTCTAACCTAGCTAATAATATACATCTTGTTTATGATTTGTCTCTTAACCGAAAGAGTAACTAGTTTTGTCCAACGAGATACAACTTCCATCTCCTTAAGTTTAAAGAAGATTTATAGTCTAATAAGTAATCGCCTGTGGTGAGGGGCGTACGTCTCAACGCAACAAAATCCTGAGGTCACAGGTTCGACTCCCGCATGTCCCTAAAAAGAGATAGGGTTCACTAAAAGACCTGACGATCAAAGGGGACAATACCTGGTCGGCCTAAACCAGCTCGTAACTTTTTAAACAGTAGCCAGGACAATCTTGCAATAAGTGTAACATGGCAACTCCTGGTAAGCAAACCTGGCAGTGAGAAAGACAAACAGGAAAATAGAAAAACATATTCTAATAAACTAACCTTTGATAATGTACGAGAGATCTCAAAAGAATCTTTAATGATTTTCAATATATAGGCGAGATGCGGCTCAGAGGGAAGTTGGATCAATTGATATTCTTTTATTTAAGAATTTCATTGATTGATTAATACTTCCCATTTGCACCCAAAGTACGATGACATATAGATATTATTGCCTGGTGACGACTCTGACCAGAGATCTTCAGCTCTTCAACCATTGGAGGCATTAGCAAGCATGTGATTAACAAGAAATCATAGGTTTAACTTTCTCTCTCATATAATTAAATCAGATAATTTGGTGTGTGCAATCATGCAAGACCACGTTATTATGCCAACTTGTTGCTTGTGTATTATGCGTAAATTAAATTTGATTAGACTATAGTCTGAGATCTTAGAACACGGCGTTACAGAGAAGGGGCATCCAAGGAATAGAATCTAACATCATGCAAACGTAAATGTGTAATCATTCCTAATATAGGATCGTCATATGGTCCATGAAAATCTTAATTGTTCTAGATCATCTTATGTTAGGTATTTGATTTCAGATCATGTGAGATCAGATGCTGCGGTAAAGTACATCTGCAAAGCACAAGAGAAAAGACTTATTGGGAACAATCCTTGATAGGTTGAAGAAGATAGTATAGTATTCACATAATTATTTTCTAATAGCCAGAGATTTGACATCCTTAATTTACCTTTAAATTATGTAGAAGATTCAATTTAATTAATTATTAAAATTTTTTAATTTAAAGATATTTGTGAAGTCCCAAAAACTAGAATAGAAGGCTTCTATGACCTCAACACAAGCTTAATATGGCATGCTAGTAAGAGGAAGATGAGAAAATAATAATATTATATTGTGGTTGGGAATTTAAAAAGAGAACCTTTGCCGCAGAACCGGGTCGGTGTAACGTTTGGACCCCCGAGACGCCACGTGTGGTAGTGTGCTCCTGGTTAGGGCTAGAACATGGTGTGTTAGCTTTCTGGTCCTTTTTGACCAGTCAAACTATAGTATTAGTTACCCAAGAAAAAACGGTATGGCGATAAATAATAAACTACACAATATTAGCAACTTTTGGAAACCTACAGCGTCTTGTTCTTCAATTACGGAATTTGAATTCCTTGAGAACTCATTTAAATAAATATTAATAGTAAACTAATAATATAGTATTATTCTATATGTTAAAAATTATCGATTCATATTAATAAAAGGTAGAAGATGTGAACATGTCTTATAGTTTGATTTATTTTAAAGTAGTTTTATTATTAAAAATTCAATAAACATAAAGTTGATATTTAATATTGATTTTTTGTTAAGTTATTTGTTATATAATTACTTGTTAAAAATATAATAGAGTTAGTATAATTTATCTTGATTTGATTTTTATAATAAATTATATTAAGTAAGTTTTTAAATAAAATCGTAACAAAGTTCCTATATACTACTCCCTCCTATTTAAAATAAGTGTCGTTTTAGAGAGATGCATACTTATTAAGAAAGCTAGTGAAATGTTTGATATATCCTTATTAATTGCATGTTAAATTGCCTTGAACATGTAATCTGTATAATTAGGATGTGAGAGAAATTAAAGGATAATTTTGAAAATAAAATCATAATGCATGAAAAAGCGTAAAAAACACTTATTTTGAATAATTAAAATCTCTCTAAAACGACACTTATTTTAAGTACGAGAAAGTATGTTTTATCCCGCATAATTATTAATATCTTTCCGGTAAAAGAACATGGCATTGCGTGTAGGGTACTGACACACGCTTGCTGCCCCGCTCTTTTACTAATTGAGATCAAACTCACACAGAGCTACACAAACAAATGCAGTATGGCGTAGCTCTGGAAACTTGATTCTTGTATTTTCTTTCTTGTATTTAAACACACCCCCTTGCATTTGCTTCTCCCACTCTCCAACGCCCACTTACTATAGTTCTTAGTATTAGTTCTACTCCTTCCCCTCTCTCTCTTTCTCCTTCATCTTTTAATCACCATCATCACTTTTCCCATACCTAATTGTCTCTTTTAGTCTTGACCCTTCCCTTTTTCTCCATATCTTTCTTGTTCTTTCTCAAGTTTTCTAATATTACCAGGCCACCTTCTTCACTAGTTTATTTTCGTATCTCGGTATCTTACCTGTACCCTCACAATTTCATCATCTTCTTCCTCTCCTTACCTCTGAGCTAGGAGCTTGCTATCTACTTGTTTGTCATATATACGTAGTGTAATACCCAGTTGTTGCACTTTTATCATTATATATACAAGATGTCTAGCAGAAGATCCAGATCAAGGCAACCAGGAAGCTCAAGAATCAGTGATGATCAGATCCTCGACCTTGTTACCAAGTTGCAGCAGCTTGTTCCTGAGATTCGCAGCAGGCGTTCAGACAAGGTACACCTTTTGTACTTCTTCTCACTACTGCTGGGCCTTTTAGGTCTTCAAGTTTTTTTTTTCCCCCCTTTACTCAAGTTAGCATGCATCTAGGGCTATATCTCCCTTTATGGGTCAGGTTTTTCTGCTCCTATCAGTATCAACAGTCCTTTTCAGTAAACACTTCTCGTTGGTGTTGAACAAAAGAACCTTTCCCACTCTAATCCCAGCAATCACTCAAAGTAAACAGTCAAGGGTGTGCCAGAGTTTTTAGTTTGTGGGGTACCTGTAAAGGAAAATTTCAAGGTTTGTACGTAGTAATTACCCTGGGTACTTATGTCTTTTATCAAAATATGAGAATAGCTATGGAGTAGCTTAACTTCATTTACTTCTGCGACTGAAGCTCGAACGAATATTTCTGTACTTACTGGTTTATCCCCTGAAGGACCAAAAGAAACGATAATCTCGAAAGGAAAACGTGTTATTACATAAACAAAGCAAGAGTCATCTCTGTTTTAGTGCAAGTGTGCAATAATATTTTGGAACTAAAATTCCTTGATTCGCAGAAAAAAAGAAGAAGAAACATTTTTGTGCATATTACAGATTTACAGTGTATTTGCATGTTAACTATGCATTAAAAAAGAAACTTTGCTGCAAAAATTTAACCAAGCTAAAATTTAGAAATGGTTCGACTCTTTACACTGCAGGTTTCAGCTGCCAAGGTCTTACAGGAGACATGCAACTACATAAGAAACCTGCACAGAGAAGTTGATGATCTAAGCGAACGGCTGTCGGAGCTATTGGCAACAACTGACACAGCTCAGGCTGCACTCATTAGGAGTTTACTTACGCAGTAGAGCCAAAAAGAACAATAACCACAGCTAGTTCAGTACTCAGTTTGTGGAATAGGATGTTTGGTCCCTTTTTTCTTATTTTTGCTTTGCCACTTTGTACTTCCTCTTATCGTTAGGCTTTTTACCGCCAGGACTAGATATGTAATGCTTGTCTAATGAGAAGAGAGACCTCTTCTTTTTGTTGGCAAAACTATGGCTAACTAAAGCTGTTATAATAAAAGAGCTTCCGTTTTGCTGACATACCAGCTTTATCTGTTTCTTCTCACATATTGGACTTCTTTGTTCATCATTGCTTGCCTTTGTTGAAGGACATGGATGGATTTTTTGATGAAACTCAAAATACTTGAACTTATTACAAACAGCAATTTTGGCTTTGGTGATGATTTAAGTTACTACTCAAGAATGATGTAGATAATTATCCTTTTTAAATTAGTCGTAATCTTTCATCACTTACCAAATCACGGCTCATATCATGTGGATCAAAAAAATGGAATAGAACATCAATCCGGAATAGCAAGATATTTAAAGTTGAAATAGTTGAATAATTTCGATTGAATTATATCTAACATTTAATATAATGTAAATAAGTTAGTAAGAAGGTAATGAATATATATAGCAAGTTTATGACCAATCCATTTCCTGAATTAGAACCCTTTCCAGCCTCTCAATTTGGTCCAATTTCTAAAACCCTACAGAAGATGCTATAAATGAATTTATATACCATAGATATTACTGTTAATTTTTTTTCCCACTTGGGGGCTCAGAAGGGAAGTTAAGATATATTAAAACAAACATAAAAGTCGGTAAAAATTAAGCAAAATGCTTATTAAATATTTTACTAGCAATTAATTAGATTGAGAGACCGAATTAAATTGTTCAGGTAATGAATATATATATAGTACTTACATATTTCTTGAACACTCATTTTGATATCTTCTTTCTACATTTCTAGGATCCTCCTCTTGATTTTTCTTTATACATGCTTCACATTAAAAATAAGTAAAATATTAGTAGTTACTTCAAGAATATATAAACCATAAAACAAATTATGAAAAATAACTAACTTCAAGAGTTAAGAGAACTTACTCCACAAACTCTCTGATTTCTTCACAATTGTCTAGCACATACATTCTAGCTTGAGCCCATTCAGCTAAGCTCAACTCATCATATTTTTTCCCAAGCAAAGGCCTACCAGCTTGTGAGAAAACTTGAAACCCAGAATGAGAATGAGCATTACTTCCCTCATCATTTCTCCCAACACGATTCAACCGAGTTTCAGTTCCATGCAAATACCTTGAACAAAAATGCATGCATTCTTGCACAATATATGCCTCAGCAATTGATCCTTCTGGACGCGCCTTATTTCTCACATATGATTTAAGCCTACGCAAATATCGTTCTATAGGATACATCCATCGATATTGTACTGGCCTAGCAAGTTTAGCCTCACTCACAAGATGAATGGTTAAATGCACCATTATGTCAAAAAATGAGGGAGGAAATATTTTCTCTAATTTACAAAGTGTAAAAGGAATTGATTTTTCAAGTCTTTCTAAATCATCAAAATGCAAAACTTTAGCACACAACTCTCTTAAATAAGTACATAACTCAAGTAATGCTTCACACACCTCTTTACCCAGCAATCCACGTATAGCCAAAGGGAGATATCGATGAAAAAATATATGATAATCATGACATTTCATTCCAAAAACTTTGCATTCAGTAAGACTCACACATCGAGAAATATTGGAAGAATACCCATCTGGAACTTTTAGATCAATTAAGAACTAACAAAATGTTCTTTTTTCAGCTTTAGATAGTGTATAACATGCAGGGCGAAACATATATCTTCCATCACTTGTGGGAGTTGCATAAAGCTTAGGACGTATACCCATAGATTCTAAATAAAAACTAGTATTTATAGTATCCTTTGTTTTCCCCTTAATGTTCAACAAAGTCCCAATTATGTTATCACGTACATTTTTCTCGATATGTATGACATTCAGATTATATCGCAACTTAAGTGTTCTCCAATATCAGAGTTCAAAGAAAATACTCCTTTTTCTCCAATTTCCGAGGAATAAAGCATCTCTATGCTTTCTTTTCCTTACAGTCTTTCCAAAATTCACTTGTTTAATGAAAATAGTATAATAAGAAATAATAATATAAATACAATATACACATAATTTAAAATCAATCAAACTTCACCTGAGAAAATTGATTATATTGTTCAACAACATCATCCCTTGATAATTGATTTGGTGCGCTTCGATTTTCTTTGGTGCCATCAAGTGCTTTAGCATTTTTCCTCCACGAATGATTAGTTGGTAAGAAGTGACGATGAACAAGATAGCATGTTTTACGTCCATTTTAAAGCCTGCGAGAAGATGTTTCAAGATTGCAAACAGGACATGCTAACTTGCCTTTGGTGCTCCATCCTGATAAATTACTGTAAGTGTTAATGGACTTTTTATATTAATTTTAGATACATAATTTATTAAACTCTTGTCCATTTATGTCTAAATTACACTAATTAAGAGTTGTTTGTTTTATTGTTTTTAAATACTAGCCTCTCCATACCTCCAGCACTCACAACGTACAACACAACCCCACATTTCATTATTTCACTCTACCGAAACAACTACTCCCATCCACAGCAACACCCAAGCATCAGCCCCCACAACACAACCTTCACTACCATCAACACAAGTTCCATGCTTCCACCATGCTACAGCCCCCACTTTAGCCTACAACCACTCCACTTACAGCTAGCCTCCAACTTATGACCATCAGCTCTCCTTTTCATTGAAAAAGAAGACAGCAAAAACTCAACAAAAAGAAGATGGCAATTTACATCTTGACATAAGACTCATACGCTCCTCTCAATTGATGACAACGAGCTGCTTCCACAAGGAGGTTTTGTTTTTTTTCCCTCATGGAACGAACGGACCAAGTTCTCTCGAGAAGCACAGCCTCAACCAACACACACCAAGCCAAAACCATCCATACAAGCTAGTGGAGAGATATACGTTCAAAGCAGCAGGTACTCACGCATAAACTAGCTGGTGGCTTGAAGATAAAGAAGACAACTGGGAGGAATGACGCTACTCCCTACACTAATGATCAAAGCAGTTGCTGGAGATAAAAACACTTTAGCAGGTGGAGAACACACACGAAGACAACTGGGAGGAGTAATGAAATAAATGGAGAAAGCAGGAAGGTGAGAGCTCTACGCCATCAACCACTGAACATATAGGCCCCTCCAAACATCCATCACCCACTAAACACACAATCCTCACTCACGATATATTCATCAACTCCATCACTCAAGGAGATAACCCTTACTTATTTATAGCAACACACGAAGCAACACCTGGAGGAGAAAAGCAGCAGTTGGGCGTGAAGAGGAAAGCTGCTGGAGCAAGGCATGACTTCGTGGAGCAGCAGATGGAAATGAAACAAGAAGCAGCTACGTTGAAGGAGGAGTAAAACAGCTGGTGGCATAGGAAAGAACCACGAGAAGGAATCGTGAACTGCTGGTGGAGACACGTTTAAGCAAGCTGGTGGTGTTGATTAAATATATTAGCTAGATAAGATTAAAGGAAGCAGCTACGTGGACACTCATATAAGCAGCTGTTGGTGCGTGAAGAGAAGGAGCAACCAATAGAGGAGGGACGTGTATGAGTAAGGTGACACAAACTTTATTTGTCATGTCAGTGAATAGTAACAAAAGGAGGCTCCATGTGCGTTAACAGTAGACAAAAGCATGAGAAGAGTTGTATTGTTGTAATGAATTTGAATGGGTGGATCAACAATTTATTAGTCACATCAATACATAAAGAAACAAGGAGAGTAGCTTTACAGTGAAAGAGGAGGCAACGTGTGTGCTGGAAAAGGTAGAGCTAAAAAAAAATTTTAGCTGATGGCGTGCGTGAACCAACATTGAAGCAGCTGGTCGCGAAGGCACGAAAAAAATTCAGCTGCAGAAAAAGTGTAGCGCTCCCTTACCGTAGAGTACCCACCGGAACACCTATAGGTCACTCCGCTACATATGCTACGATAAGAGAGACCTACAAACAAACATCCCTATACTCCACATGGCATCCCAATAATAAAACAGTAACATTAAATTGCAAAATTTTAAAACCAAACTGTTTCCAT
>JANPWT010000007.1:26526796-26537847 GCA_024678245.1 Erythroxylum densum
CATTGTTATTGTGAGTTGAGTGATTAGAGAAAAATCACTTGTGAGGTAGGATTTGTGCCGGAAGACAAATCAATTGTGAGGTAGGATTTGTGCCGGAAAACAAATCAGTTGTAAAGATAGCTTGAGCCGGAAATCAAGTGGTGTTGTAAGAGTTCACACTAAACTAAAACGTGTGCAGTAAAGTGGTTTGCCAAATCCTAAGTGGGAGCTTAGGTAGAGGACGTAGGTATTAGTACCGAACCTCTATAAAAACAGTGTTTGCTCTTCTTCCTTATTCTTTGCATTTAAATTTGTTTAAATTGTTTTGTGTGAATTAACTTCTGATTTTTTGTAGAACTTTACAAAAAGCTTTATAGATCTATTCAACCCCTCCTTCTAGATCGTTTACAGACATCAAAATTGTTTTCTTAAATGGATATATTAATGAAGAAGTGTTTTTTAAGCAACTTCTAATTTTTGAAGATGAAAACCATCTTGATTACATGATGAAGTTGACTAGGTTAAGTAATTTTTTGATTTGAAAGAGGAAAGGTAGATAAAACCTTATTTATTAAGAAAATGAGAATGATTTACTCATAGTATAAATATATGTTGATGACATAATATTTGGTGCTACTAATCAATCCTTTTGTGAATAATTCTCAGCATTTAATATAAGGGGAGTTTGAAATGAGCATGATGAGAGAACTATCCTTCTTTCTTGGGTTACAAATCAGTCAAACAAAAAAGGGATCTTCATTATCCAAGACAAATACATAAAGAAAATAATCAAAAATTACCATTTTAAGAATGCCAAACCGACGAGAACTCTTATGTATATTGGAAAAAAACTTGATAAGGATAACGAAGGTAAGGCTATGGATGAAACAAAGTATAGAGGAATGATTGGGTCACTACTATATCTTATAAGCTCAACACTAGAAATTATGCTTAGTGTGTGTCTTTGTGAATGCTTTTAATCAAATCCAATAGAAAGCCTCCTTCAAGCAGTTAAGAGGATCTTTCAATATCTTCACGAAACTATGGATTTCAAATTATGGTATCCAAAAACTAACTCCTTTAACGTAGTTGGCTATTGTGATGTAGATTATACAGTTGATAAAGTCGATCAAAAATGTACAAGTGGTCACTGTCAATTTATTGGGGGATGTCTAGTTTCTAACTTTTGCAAGGAATAAAATTACATAATGCCTTCAACAACTGAAGCAGAATATATAGTAGTTGTTAACTATTGTGCTCAAATATTATGGATGAAGCATTAACTTAAGGATTTCTCTCTAAACTTTAATCATATTCCTATATTATGTGATAATACTACTGCAATAAATCTTTCAAAAAATATTGTGCATCATTTTAGGACTAAGCATATAGAAATCAAGCATCATTTTCTTCGAGATCATATTTTAGAAGGAATCATTGATCTTGTACATGTTAATATTGAAAATTAAGTAGCTAATATCTTTATTAAGTCACTCTCTAAAGACAGATTTTGCACGTTAAGAAAAGAGCTTCGTATGTGTAGACTATCTGATATTATATTTGTATGAATTTTCTATGCTACTTATCTCTGTATACGTTAGCAAGATCCTTCTACTTTAGAAGGCTCCTTTCAAGTTGAGACCTTCTCTTACTTTAGTAGGCTCCTTTTAGTTTAGAAGGCCCCTTCATTTTAGAAGACTCCTCTCAGTTTAATAAAGCATATTACACGTGTCCTAAAAGGTAATTTCTTCTGTTCTATCGTTTCAACTCTTAAAAACATGAGCGTAGTTATGCCAAATGGTTGTACAAGACTAACAAAAGATATGCAAAAGATCACGTTTCTTGTATTAGCCTACGATCATTCATCTTCACATAAGATCAATGCTTAAGAATCACTTAATATACTAGAAACAAACTTCTCTCTTCTACTCATCGTGTTCTTTTCAGAAACACCGCTCTTTCCTCTCTGCATCCTAACTTTTTGCCTTTTCTTTTTTCATTCCTCTAAAAACTCCTTACCTACAATGGCCATAAAAAATTCAAAGGGACAAAGAAAACCCCAACTTCCACTACTAGCCTTGGTGAAGCTCAAGTTTCTGATTATACTCCTACTGAAACTGTCTCTTTCTCTTTCGCACCTGGATCTACTATTCCTCGACCTGATTCTAAAGATATGAAAGTGTCTGGAGTATACTAAATCATTAATGATATTGATTCAAATGAAGTCTTGTAAAATGAGCAGAGGAATTTCTCAACAGAAAGAAACACCTATTGTTGAAAAGAAAGATGAAGAAGAATCCAGAAAAAGAAAAAAGGAAGAAATAAAGAAAGGCAAAGCGCCTGTGACTGAAGATATTATTAAGGACCCAATTGATAAAAATGAGTTGTTTCATGAAGAGATAATTCCTAAAGGAAAAAGGGCAAAGAAAATAAAAATAGTTGCACAAAAAAGAAAGACTTCAACACCACCAAAAATATATCAATCAATGGATGTTGAAGTCTGCTATAAAATGCAGTACAAGAAAAGAAAGGTGATTGTTGGGCGGATCTTGCCTCCCATGATGTTTGATGACATAGGTATACCTATCTTTCCTTACTTTGTTGCCATTGGTTGAGAAATTTTTCTAAAATTAGATGAAACCATATATGATGAGCTCATTAGGACATTCTACACACATATGAGAAAAGAAGAAATTGATAGAAAACTAGCCATTGTCTCATAGGTGTATGAATGTGAAATATAAATTTCTGAAGAAATTTTGGGAGATATATTAGACATAACTCCTATAGGGAGAATTATTTTTCCTTGTCATAAGTGGGATGTTGATGATATGGAATTAGTAGAAGTTGTCAAATCCATATGCCTTCATGTTGAGAACTCCAAAGATGGGAGACCCTGGAGCGGGCAATTAGACTTACTACCACGATGCCTTACATCGTTATTAGCTATTTCAATTTTTCCCAGAAGTAGCTCAGTTGAAAGGAGCAGCCTACTGGACACTTATGTAATGTATAATTTGCTAAAGGGAACAAAATGAATCTTCTGGTAATGATCTTGAGGTTCATGGTGGGTAAGGGGAATCATAAGAATACCATTGGTTTTCTACCTTATAAGATATTGCTCACCAAGATTTTCACCCATTATGGAGTTCATTTTGCAAATTTGAATTGATATGCCCCTGCTAAGTTTCACCCTTCCATTCCCTTTCAATCTGAATATAAAGTGCAAAACAATGTTATGTAAAAAAACTAAAAGAGTAGCAGAAAACTTAGATTATGCTCCAGTCCAACAAACTCTTATCCCTCCTCAGGATGAAAATAGTGCAAATCTCCAACAAAAGGACGTTCAAGACAATTAAGAACAAATGCGAGAATAAATAGATAAAATGCAAAATCAGCTTCTTGATATGCAGATTTTGCTCAGCAGAATCTTTGAATGTCTTCAATAAATCTATTGCTATTTCTTTTCTGCTTGGCTCATTTATAATTATGATTTTATTTGATGCATTATTTACTCTTTCCCTCGATTTGTTTACAATGACAATGGGAGAGAAATAGTATATTCTGCACTTAATGATATAGTTACTCTGCATGCATCTATCTGTGATATATTTTCAATATTGCCTTGATGATATATTCTGCTGAAATATTTAAATCTGTAATAAACAAACAGTAGACTCTTTCCTTTAGAAGTCAGGCTCCTTTTAATTATAACTGTGAGCAAAGTTTACTTATATCTTTTGAAACTCTTTATCATTATTTGAATTTTGAAAGTATATCTATCATTGTTTGTCATCATAAAAAAGGGGGAGATTGTTAGCTCAAGATTTATGATTAACGATTTTGGTGATAACTATATAATATTTCAAAATTCAAATTTGATTTATTTTTCTTGTATAAGCAATGATATAATTCTTAAAAGGAAATAAAATCATGAAATAATTACTTTTCTTCTTGCAGGAACCTTCTTTATAAACTTACCTTTTTGAAAATGGTTCCATGACATCTAGAGGATCTTACTAAATGGAATAATTAGCTCCAAAAACCTTTGACAAAATACCTGAATGTTGAAGACTTTAGTAGAGATAATATCGAAAATTAAGCAATAGTTAGTTGAAGAAATAAGAAATAGTCACTCCTTTCTTTTTCAACGTTAACAAGATCCTTTCAAAAGTTTATAGAACCCTTATATTTATAAACTTATTTTGTAGCAAAATCTTATCTTTTTTAAAGTATCATGAATTTTTTTTATATACAATTCAACCTCCTCTTGTGTGTGTTTGCTTCATCATATAGAAATACTCTATTGAGAATATTAAAGAGAAGTGTTCTAAAGAAAAGAATTGTAGAGAGATGTGCTCTATACCCGTGAAGGTTTTTTTTTTAACAATTTTGAATTAATGGGAAATGTTGGGAAATAATTCAAAATTATAGAGCTATCAAAATTCCTTTTGAATAGATCTTTAGTTTTTTTTAATTTTATCTTATAAATCAAATTTATTAGCTGAAGTCTCTATCTAACAGTTGTTGAATTTTTAATGTTTTACCTATATAAGGCTACCAAGTTCATTATTCAATATATATAATAAACAACTCCAGTATTACGTATTCTTTTATCTTATACGTGTTTTTGTATTATTATTTTTAAAGTCTACAAACTTGAGGTTATTGAGAAGTAGCACTTTATTTGAATTGAGATTATAACTGCAGAAAATAGAGGTGCAAAAGCATCATGATCACAATGTTGCTGCATCTAATTTCATCCACTTGTTCATGGACTTCAAGTAAATATCCCCTTTTCTCAATTTTAATTTGTTTTTTCATCTGTTTTTGATGTCCTTGAGGTCATTCTAAGTAACTTACGTATGAGGCAAATGTGGGTTATGCATCTGTTACTTTCTTCAAAAAAAAAAAAACAAAACAAAACAAAGGGTTATGCATCTGTTGAGCCCTGTTTGTGTAATGGGAAGGGTGTTACTATCCTTGGTGAGAAGAATGCCACTTGGGTCAGAAGACTGAGAAACTAAGCTTCAGAACTAATTATCGAGATTTATGTGTCTAGGAGATTTTACATGTTGGCCTAAAGAAGAGCCCCCAGGATAACATAGTGTGAAAAAAAACAGATAACTGGGATCATTGTCGAGTGCGATTGGTGATGTTACCTGGAACATACAGTCATCTTGCATGGTGGCTCCACATATTACTGATCCAAGCGGCAGTACTGGCTTTGTTTTACGTGTACTCCAAGTGATTGTGGATATTATCCCACTTATCTGTCCCGATGTTGCAAACCAAACTAGCAGCGATCTTATACCCTCTACTGCACTTGGGAGTACCATTCAGAATCTAAATGCAACTTTTTATTATAAGATTCTTTATTATTATTTTGAAATTTGTATATTAACTTCAATTTTATTTAAAATTAATATGTTTATTTTTATTTCAATAAAATATTTTATTTTATATTATATCTTTTATTACCATATATCATTTTATAACACACTCTTAAACCTCTTGAGTCCTTTCCTAATCCTCTTCTCTCCTTTTACCGGTGGGGATGTCATTGGGTTGGCCCGGAACTGGGTCGCTCCTAGCCCGCCCCAGCCCAAATGTGGGCTAGGGTGACCCATGGCTTAGCCTGTGACTCGACAATCGGGATAAGTCAACCTATGGTCCAACCCATGGCCGGACAAGCCGCGGGTAAGCCGGGCATTTTTTTTAAAGAAAAATGTCAAAAATAACATTTTTTACAAAACGATGTTTTTAAAGTAATGATTGGCCCAACCTCAGCCCGTGACCTAATCGATCGGGCCAACCACTTCGACCCGACCTCAACCCGTAGCCTGCCCATGACTTGGTTAACACGAGTTAATTAGAATCGGGTCAGGCCGAGCCCAATTTGACATTCCTATTTCCTGGTTCTCAAAACAATGGAGTAGCTATATACTTTATATTTATACTTTTTAAAATGTGAAATATTCTTCTTCATCAAAAATATGCTTCATTATCTATTATAACCCTAAAGTTGCAAATTGGGATCATATTGAAGGTCTATGAAAAACATGGGATTTGTGATTAAAAAAAAGTTCAATAAATAAATAAGAAATGTAGATGTATGAATCCGTATCGTTAGTATATATGGCGAGCTTTGTCTACATGTCACACAGTGACTAATTAACTTATAGAGATATCATTACTTACAATTTAAGCTTATACTATTTCTACCTAGTCTGTGACTACTGGAATGAGTTGAACCAAATTGTGACTACTAAATCATATTTTTGTAATTACTTAAGATATTTTATCTCGTAAAAACCAGCATTAATAATAGATGAAAACATGCTTGTCAATTATTTTTATTCTACTTTATACGTATTTCAGTGCTCAAAAAACTGCAATAGACCAGAGACATGAAAATAAGAGAAAGTCCCTTAATTTTACAAGGAAAAGAAAATCTAATGCAAGACTAACTAAAAACTCAATGCATGGTTATTTACCAGACGAAGCTGCAAATCTAGAAGACAACCCAGCCAACTAGCTAGTACTTTACTAGAGATGTTTTAGCTGTCTATTCACTTGCTGTGAACCTAAAGACCATAATCTGCTCATAAGTCTCTCCAGGACGCACAATCTGGGAAGGAAATTTGGGGTGATTAACAGAGTCAGGAAAACCTTGAGTCTCCAAGCAAAGCGCAGCATGTCTTGGATAAACACTACCATCTTTTCCCTTCACGCCATCAAACATATTGCTGGTATAGAACTGTAATCCAGGTTGATTAGTCCAGAGCTCAAGTGTCCTTCCTTTGACATTTTCATGGACCTCTGCTGCCTTCTTGTACTCACTAGGGCATCCTTCTAGCACATAATTGATGTCATATCCACCAGGCAGTTCATTGATCCTGCATGAGATTTTGTGGGGTTCTAGAAAATCATATGGTGTACCCTTTACTGGCACAATTTTTCCTGTTGGAATGAGTTCATTATTCACTGGAGTGATTTCTCTTCCATAGATTTTCAAAATGTGAGACAAAATGTCACCACTTTTGTGGCCACCAAGATTCCAATAAGTGTGGAGAGCCAAATTCACTGGAGTAGCCTTGTCATGTGGGGTTGCTGTCATTTTTACTCTTAGCTTGTTAGTCCCAACGAGCATATACGTTACAGAGACTGAAAGCTTACCAGGAAAACCTGCAAACAATTATTTACAAGTGTTCAGAATCTGCCATTTTATTTCTGTAACAGATGGGAATATTAGGAAACCTGTGATTGTACATACACACCTTCCTCCCCATCAAAACTCTCATAGGTGAATGTTATATGGCTATCCGGTTCGTATTCCTGGACTTTCCAAATAACCTCACTGAAGCCTTTTGCTCCACCTGATTATATCCACAAAAAAAAAAAGGCAAACCTGTCATTCCTATCAAGGATTCCATTAAAAATTAATAGATAGGAAGACGGATGGAAATGTACCATGTAGCATATTCTTCCCGTCATTGGGTGGCAACTTGTAAAGTTTCCCGTCCAGTTTGAACTGAGCCTTTCCGATTCTATTGGCTACACGTCCAACAATGGCTCCAAAATAGGTAGTATCATTCTGCAAAATATATTGCAACAGTGATTAGTAAAGGACTCGTTGAGTTTAATATACATTATACAGAAGTCAATGGTTCGAGGGTAAATATAAGATAAATTGCACCTTATACCCATCAACTGAATCAAACCCAAGAATGATGTCATCTATGTTCCCTGAAATACATTTAACAGTCTATCAACAAAAACTGAAAGTACTGAAAGGAACATTAATTCACGTTTGATTACTAATAATATAAAAACAAGACTAACAATTCTGTGAAGGAGACCAGGAAATGAAGAGAAGGGGTACCGTTTTTATCAGGGACTTTGAAAGACATCATAGTTGCGCCATAGTTGGTGACTTTCATAGACATCTGTCCCCTCGTCAATTCATAAGTCCCAATTTCATCATCACACCCAGCAGAGCCATTGAATCTGGCAACCACTAAAGCCACCAAAAGAAGGCAACAGAAAGAAAGCTTCTTGGTCATTTTAGATTAATGCTAGCTGTAGGAATGAAATCGGTGCAATCAAACATATGTATATATAATGAAGAGGATTTTAACACGAATAACTGAAGATATGATACAGATAGTTATTAGGAGAGAAAAATCAGAGAGATATTATACAGATAAGGACGTTTAGTAGTTTATCTTGCCTTGTGACTTGGTAAATCTTATATATCAGAAAGGATAGAAGTTTGTTCTGTAAAGGAAACTAAACAAAAATATATTTAGTTTTATCGTATAGGTTCTAGTTTTATCTCATAGGTTATGCAATGTATGCCTTTTGGTCCATAATATATAAGCTAATCACTAAAACTGATAAACACTTACGCAAACTACCTATTGATTAGGCCTCCAATTTTGTGGATTTGCCCAACTAGTAGAGGTTTGGATTACGAGCTTTGTAGAAATTATTTTGAATCGGCCTGGCCTATCCATGTAAAAATTATTCAAAAATGTTAGTCATGAAGATAGAAGGGCTCCGTATAATATGATCATGGGCCAGGGAAATGAGACGGGCCAGCCAAGTAAAGAGGTTGGTCTGAAGACACAAACGGGCCAATGGACTATCATAGTGGATCCACAGACTTAACCCAACACATCTTATTTTTCCTGTCTTTATTTCCTTGTACATAGTACTAGAATATTCTCACCAACCAGCCAACCAGCCGACAGCTCTGCTGCTCAGCACACACCACCCAGTAGCACACAATAGCAACATTACAGTAGCACACAATATTACGGTAGCACTTTTACTTTTCGCATACAGTTAGGATTGACAGAATCAGTATATATATCCCACAAACTGTACATATCATGTTATGATGAAATAGAACATTTCTTCATCAAATTAAACCCTTGTTTTTCATGGTATCAGAGACAAAGGTCTGATCCAAGTTACAATACCCAACAATGTCACATACAGCTGAAAGTGAAACCATTCACCCAGACCTAGAAAAATATTCTAGTACAAACACAGAAAATCCAGGGGCTATCCTTGTTACCACTCTTCTCAATGGTAACAACTATCTAACTTGGAGCAAATCAATGATGATTGCTTTATGTGCCAAAGACAAAGTCTCATTTGTGGATGGAACATGCACCCAGCCGACAGAGGATGCAGTCTTACTTACCAGGTGGAAAAGGGCAGATTCCATGGTGCAATCTTGGATCCTTAACTCCATGACCAAGGAACTCAGTGATGCCTTCCTATCATTCGCCACCGCTAGGGAACTTTGGGAAGAACTGAGGGAGAGGTTCGGAGAAGCCAATGGTCCAATGCTGTACCAAATAGAAAGAGAAATCAGCTCCTTTAAACAAGGTAATCTTACCATTTCTGCTTACTACACCAAGCTAAAGAAGTTTTGGGATGATCTATCTAGCCTAGATCCAACCCCTACATGCACTTGTGATGCTGCCAAAGCAATTATGTCCAAAGAAAACACACATAGACTAGTGCAATTTTTGATGGGTTTAAATGAGGAATATGAGCATGTAGTAAATCAGATAATGTTGATGGAGCCTCTGCCTATGGTAAATAAAGCATTTGCCATGATGCAAACAGTTGAAAGGCAAAAAATGGTAAATGCCAACAATGACAGAAATCTGAATGTAGCCATGATGGTACGACAGTCCAGCTCAAGTTTCAAGCGAGGAAGCAGAAATAACAATAACAGTGGGAGAAAACCTTTTACTAAAAAGGAAGATAAATATTGTGAGAAATGTGAGAAGGCAGGCCATACCGTAGAAACATGCTTCAAGATACATGGGGTACCCGACTGGTACAAGGAACTCACTGGGCAGAAAAACAGGATCCACCTAGCCATGAGCAGTGACACACCTGCAGACATTCAACAAGAACCCAATGAAGGCATTGAGAAGGGAGGACAGATCTCACAAGACAGCCGTTTTTATACAACAGGAGATATCCAAGGCAATTAAGGGAAAAGCTTCTGGAGAGGTAAAATTAAGCGGGATGGCAAACTTCGCAGGTAACAGCACAAAACAAACTCACTTTAAGCATACAGCAATTGATTGTAAATGGTTAGTGGACTCAGGAGCATCATCACACATGGTCAATAGCCTAGACCATTGCAACAAACATGCCACAAATTATATGTATGAACCAGTCACATTACCTGATGGCACCAAGCAGCAAGTGAATCATATATGTCAGGCTAGCATTGGTGACAAGATCACCCTAGATGAGATTTTGCATGTCCCGAACTTTTTCAAGAATCTATTATCAGTGAATAAACTCACCACTCAAAATCACATTGCTGCCATTTTTGTTTCTAACAAGCTATTCTTGCAGGACCTACGGACTAATGGAGTGGTGGCAGTAATCGAGGCTAGAGGTGGATTATATGAGCTGACCAACAAAGACCTATTACCCATGGGAACCTTGAGAGGTCCTTCTTTAGATTTTTACAAAACTAGAAATGTTGCCCTCAATGTTTCTGTTTCTTTTGATGTCTGACATAGTAGATTAGGACATGTTTCTAAGGAAAAATTAAAGCATGTTAATGACATCAAGTTTTCAAATTATCATTCATCCGAGTGTCAAATTTGTCCTATGGCTAAACAACACAGAAAGCCCTTTCCAAAACATGCCATCCGATCACACAAGCCTTTTGAACTCTTACATTTGGATTTATGGGGACCCTATAGGATACCTACCCTAGATGGAGCCCAATTCTTCCTAACCATAGTTGATGATTACACAAGAGCCACTTGGACTTTCCTACTCAAACACAAAGACAGCACATATCCCACAATAGTCCAATTTATCACAACTGTTGAAAAGCAGTATGATACAAAAGTCTTGAAGGTACAAATAGACAATGGGAGAGAGTTCATAAACAACGAATGCAGAAATTTCTTTGCAAACATGGGCATTTTACATCAGAAAAGTTGTCCCTACACCCCTCAACAAAATGGGGTAGTTGAAATCAAACACAAACATCTGTTACAAATGACCAGAGCCCTATT
>JANPWT010000007.1:26537947-26552038 GCA_024678245.1 Erythroxylum densum
ATCAAACCTTAAAATTAAAAACCGAATAAAAATATAGCCAATTTAAAATTTTTACTATTAAATTAGTCGAATCAATTCAAAATTTAAAACAATCGTAATTTGACATATCTAAAAAGATTAACTATCTAATATAACCGTGCTGTTAAGTCTTCTAATTTATGTAACTAAGCTAACATTAATGTATATTTGACATACAACTAAACATTCATCATCAAGTCTTAGTGCATTTTATAAATACATTGAAAGATTATATTTAATTACTTATTAAAGCCTTAAATTAAATTATATTAATGTTTAATACATTTAATAAATAAATAAAAAAGTTCCGTAGAAGCTTTTGCATGTATTAATAGTACGCCCTCAAGGGGTGTGGCTTGATGGTTGAGAGCGGGGCTTGACTTTGGTTAGGTCCCAGGTTCGATTCCATGCTAACCCCTCTTGTAAGAACCTGGGACAGCCGGAGTTTTACCTGTAGATGGAGAACTAGTTGGGCCCTCAATGATGAGGTGCGCCCCCTTGGCCCGCCTGTGGGGTACTGCGTCAGTTGGGCCCTCAGAGAGGTGTGCCCGCCTACGGAGTTTCCTCGAATCCAAAAAAAAAACTTAACCAATAAGTTATCACGTGCTGCACAAAATGCTACAATTAATTCATACTAGTACGAAATTAGAGTTTCATTTGTAAATCCGAAGCCATCTTTTAACAAATAATGTTAATATAATATTTGTAACTTTTAATAAAACTTTTAGTTTTCAATAATTAAAGTTCTCATTGTATATTAATTTAGTAACCTTAATACCCCATTTATTATTATTCTAATTTTCTTTTGAGACTGAATAATTTAGTGTTGAAAATTATAATTCAGCAAATCTGAGTTTGTAAGTTTCCAAATTTAATAAGTTTGGAAATGGGAATTTCAAAGATAGAAATACGAATAATTATTGTTCATAAAACTTGGAGCAAATTTTAGTTTGATTAACGTTATTGCAATTGAACTCAATCGAATTTTGAATTATATTTACGTTGTAAATATGTTTTGCAAATAATTATATCTTGACATACGTTATTTTTGTTAAAAAAAATAAGAACAGTTGCGTTTGAGTTTCATAACGATAGACAAGTGAATGTTAACTTTCTGAATGTGCAAGTTAAAGATGGGAAGATTTAAAAAAAATGTTGTCTGTCATCTTAAACCAGCAATAGGGTGGAATCATGGAGTGTCCCAATGAGTATTAGCAACCTTGATGAAAACATCCTCCAGCGTGGCGTCGGACAAGCCCCAAGCAAAGACTGGGAATTTACTTTTAGCAATCTCAACTCCATGGAAAACATCTGCAATTCTGACCTCGTGTTTTGGGATCTGGAACTTCTGTGTTCCTGAGGTATGGTAACTCTTAACAGCATTAGGAGAGAGCTGTCGAACCATGTTTGCAACTTCCACCTCATGTTCCGCGGATGTTGTCATGGTCAATACATATGATCCTCCATACCTGGCCTTGAGCTAAATGGAACAGCCATTTTTTATTTTTTTATTTTAAAAAAAATACTGAAAAGCCATTTTGCAGCTCAACAAGTTGAGGTACTTATCAACACAAGATAAGGAAAAGAGTGGAAAAAACAAGCATTAGGCGTATGTATGTATTGCATGGGTTACCTCTTTAGGGTTTCCTATGCACTGTAGGCTTCCATCAACAAAAATTCCCAGTCGATCACAAAGGGCCTCTGCCTCTTCCATTGAATGTGCTGAAAACAGGCAGGGTAATGCAATTATAACTTGGGAACAATTTGACAACTGAAGTATAAAAACCACGCAAAGAAAGAGAGTACTTGTGAGAATAATTGCTCGGTCTTTCTTTGCGCGCTTCACTACATTCCATAAGTTGGTCCTTGAAGTTGGATCTAATCCAGTGCTAGGTTCATCCATGTAAACGACCTTCAATGTTTTCCACATAAAAACGTTTTACAAATACACCTTTATTAGATAGCTGTCATAAAACAAAAGGGAAAAATGTACATAAGAGATTGATATACTTTGGGATCCCCAATCAGCGAAATGGCAACACTTAGCCTCCTCTTCATGCCTCCACTGTATTTCCCAACCTGTTTGTCAGCAACTCCTCCATTATATAGATTCAAACTCCTTAGAGATTCTTCTACGGCCTATGGAAGGAATGAACAAAATAGGAATATGATCATAAGTCATTCAATAAAGCAGGTAAGCGTACTATAATCAGTATTACTTGCCACTTACTGAACTACTCTATTCTTCAAGAATCGTTTCAGCAGTTGTTATTGAGCAAATCGATGCAGTACATCATATTTTAAATCTTTTCGTATTCTTTTGTCCTTCTCTCTATGGGAATTTAAATGCATCTCCGGGATTATGTGGTTCTTCTCACCTCAGTTTACAACTCACCAAAATATATTTAAGAACTAAAATTAGGAAACTAACCTAGGGAAGAGACATGTAATAGTCCTCCACAATTGTGTCTTGATTAAAGAATGCAAATGTTTTTTTTTAAATTGAAATGGTATTGAGTTAAACAGATGCTAAACTATAGCAATATACAAAAGAGAGTAAAAACCAAATCACCCCTAACTATTTAGAGTAACCAAAAGGTATCCTATCTATGATCAGATATGCTATCTCGCTCGCATACTCGAGGTCGGTTGATGCTCCTCGCTTCTTGTCACTATGCTTACTCAAATTTCATTCAAGATTTTATCTGCTAACTGATATTTTTCGGTTGCTTCATGCTTGTACACTCTAGTATTCCTTTCTTTATATAGCTGACATATGGATTGAGTGTGAAGACGGCTTTAAACAATATGACACTGGCTTTGAGTACGATTGACATATCATTGTAGCGTTCCTTGCCAATCAAATAGTGATGTCTCGACTCCCACTATATGTTGGATGCTACCCCAAACCACTTTGGAGTACTCATACGTAAAGAATAGGTGATTACAATCTTCATCTTCTACATGACATAGCACACATTCCTTATCCACCGGATTAAACCATCTGCACTTCATTCGCAATTTGTTTATAATAGCCAACCAAGTGATAAAGGATACTTTTGGGCTCAAGGATTGCTTCCAAATAAGATGAAGCCAAGATACTTTGCTAGTAAACCCTCCACTCAGATTAGGTGTCCAACATATAGTATCAGGTAGTGTTCTATCCCCAATGTGAGGAAGATGAGTCATCAGTACTTTAACCCCCCTGAAATTGTGTCTCCATTCTCCATCAGATATGAGTTTAGATGCCTTCGCTTCCAATGGTAACCGATTTCGAAGATGGGTTGTAATTGGACTTTGGGTAAGAGGGCTTACCTTACACCAGTTGTCCAGTCAAAACTAGGTTTCACGACCTCCATTGATGTAGTATTTGATGAAAGGGTAGAGAAGAGGCCTCAATTTCAACAACTCACTAAAGAACCAAAAGAAATGGATAGAATTATCTACTTGCTAGAAATTTCAATGCTAGATATAAACCTGATGGATCCACTTTGTCTAAAAGGATTCTTTGTTCGTGATTAAGCAACATAGTTTCTTGCTAATTAAGACTCATTGCATAGCTACCCTGGAAAGGATACTGAGACCTCCCATCATCTTTGGCTTGGTAATATCACTCCATTTAAGCTTTACATCACCCCCCATATCACACTTCCCAGCCCACAAAAAGTGTTTCAGCAATTTGTCGATCTCCTTGATTAATTTTCTGGGTAGGACCATATGCGCTAGCTAATGTATATGCAAGCTACTAAGCACTGACACAATTAAGGTGAGTCTCCCCTATAGGATAAGAATCGGTTTTGCCATGACAGTACTCTTGATTTTATCCTTTCCAGTATGGGAAGGCATTCACTATACTTCAGCTTACGAGGGGATAATATCATGCCTAAGTACCGCATATAAGGTGGCTGAAGAGTGAGCCTATTAGCTTGCTGGAATTCCCTTATCTATTGTACATCTGATGAAAGGATTAAGCTAGTTTTCTCAAAATTTATCCGGAGACTAGACCATCGGCAAAATGTTGATAAGGAGTGCATCAGGACGTTAACTGATGCAATATCCGCGACATAAAAACAATAGGAGGTCCTTTGCAAATATAAGGTGAGTAAGTTTCAACTCTTGACATTTGTGATGGTATTGAAAATGCCCATTGGACGCTGAAAGAGTACTTAGGAGCCGAGACACTCCTTCCAAAACTAAGGTAAATAGATAGGGGATAACGGTTCTCCTTGTTTAAGCCCCCTAGCATTTTTTAATGGTTTGGAAGGAGTTCCATTGAGCAGCACACTCATTGTGGGAGTTTGAACACACTCTATAATCCAGTTCACAAATATCGCCAAGACATCCAGCAATTCCAGACACAATATAAGGAAATTTCAATTCACCGTATCATAGGTTTTATAAAAGTCTAATTTCAGCATATTCCAAGTGTGCTGAAAGAACCACCCCGTGAACCCATCCGAACCTAGTGCTTTAGATGGGTGCATTTTGAAGACTATTGCTCTTATATCCTGCGCTGCAAATGGGGCTATTAAAAAAGCCTAAACTTCTTGACTAATGTTTCCTCGAAGTATCCACCTCAAATTAACAGAGGGAAGCTCCACCGTATCAAGTCCCATTAGCTGGGAGGAAAAGGAATGAGCTAGCCCTAACAAATTATTCTGCTCATAGTGCATATCCCCATTATTATCCTGCAGTACCACAATTCTATTGAAGTTGTATCTAGCTCAAACAGAAGCATGAAAGAACTTTGTATTGACATCACCATCTTGTAGCCAGTTCAGCCTCGCCTTCTATCTCTATATGGAATGTTGTAGTGTTAATTCCTGTTGGAAGTCCCTCAGTAATTGCATTTATGTGATTCTTCATTGTTGTTGTTCGAATACGTGCAACACATCTCCTGTGCCTGATGTAATTGACTTTTTAGATTGGAGATATTCTGGTTTCTGCTTTTCGTAAAGTTTTTTAATGCATTTCTCGCCTTCCTTAACTTAGTCATAAGCTGGAACACCTTAAAACTCCTAACCTCCGGCTGCCAACAGTGGTGAGGATATATATGAACCCTTTTAATTGAGTGACGCCATTAAAGAACCGAAACAATGCTTACACCTTGCAGTTATCCTCCTTACGTCGAACTAGCATAAAGCAACAATCCGACGTTAAATTATTACCATAATGCATCAAAGATTGTGAGAAGACATTTAGCCATTTCGAATTCACCAAACACCTATCCAATTTCTGCCTAATAAGCATGATGCCCTGTTGACTATTCGACCTTGTAAGCACTCGACCAGTGGAACATAAGTCCGTCATTGCAATCTTACAAAGTAGATTTGTAAGTTCAGTAGTATCACCTTTATTGTAGATTTTCCTCCCTTCTACTTCCTTGTGTTGTAGACTTATTAAAGTTTGCCACAAATAGTTTTGTTGGAACGCAAAATTAGCAGCATAAACCAATGTAACAGCAAATTGAACCAACTGACCTCTAAGCTTACAAGAAAGATGTATGTGCTGAGCGTTTTCTGTCTCCACTAGTACTTCCGCCAGATTAATATTATAGCAACACATAATCTGACCATTAAAGTAGGAATTGTGGTTGGAAAGACTTCTCCAATGAGCTCCCAAAAGTTTTGTAACATTTAGTATAGATAGGTCTCGAAGACTAGTTTCAAGAAGGCCTACCAAAATTGGTTTCTTCTCCAATATGAGTTCTCGTAGGATAGCTCGTTTGGAGGGATTTTTTAGTTCCCTCGTATTCCATACTAGAAGAGACATTCCAAGGAAATCACCCCTTTTACATTTCTTTTCACTCTTTTTCCTAAATCCATTTTGTCGAGCTACCTCTGCTGGGGAATGGTGGGTAGCATCTAGAGCCGACTGTAGATCTGAATTCTCTTTGGTTATAATCCCAGATTCCCCTACCTGAATCTCCACCAAATCCTGAGAACCCTGTGAAACTGAGTCTGCCGCCTTTTATTCATTTACCTGCTCTGTTTCCCTGTCTTAGGAGGTTGAGAACTCCACTTGCGTATTTGTTAGATTATCTAGACTAGAGTGTAGCAATAGTGCTTCCTCCCTTACGGTTGGGGAAGTCATCAGGACTAGGTGGTGCTCCTCACTAGGTGTAACCACTTCACTGATGACTTTATCCCTTCCTCTAATCTCCTTTATCAGGTCAGGTTGTTGATTCTTGTTGTTCAGAACTAGATTTTCCTTTAGGTCCTTGGATGGCCTATTTTCTTCGTTGGAATTCCCTTTTTTTTCTCCATTAGTTTCCATGGGTAGGTTATCGGAATGATTTTGTGAACCATCTCCTATACTCAACATTGACAAAGAGTCAAGAAGAAGAGTATCTTTTGAAATCTCTATATAGACTTTAGCGTAGCCAACCCTTTCCATGTTGACTGTAAGAGCATCCAATCTCACCGGTTTACCTAACAAGCTTGTCACATAACTGAGTCCATTAAGAGTCTACAGCTCCATGGGAAGCTTGTGTAGGTGAACCCACAACGGAGTGACTCTACGACATTTCTATTCATCTCCAACCCAGGTCTCCATTGTTGGAAAAATAGTGGTTGTTCTCCAATGTGCTGTGGCCCATGGTCCGTAATTTTATTCAAATCACAATCTATACCAAATTTGAAGAGGAAGGTGTCGTCTTCCCTCAACAAGACCCTCTACAAGCCCTTATGACCCCAACAAGTTTTTGCCTAGGCTTTGACAAAGGGAAATGTAGGCCGCTTACTTCAAAAGAATCTAATAAGAGAAGAAGATCATTTTTTCACACCAGCATCAAGGATCTCCTTAGGGAGATAGATGACTCCATCCTTCACAACACCTTGGTAGTGCTTAAGAGCAACCTGCGATGGAGGAGAAAACAACTTTTTCTTCTAGGCCCCTGTAGGTAGTTGCCATTTCTCCTTCTCTCTTGTATTGTTTACAGGAATAGGATATTTGGAAGATTTGGGCTTGGGGGTTTTCTAAAGGACGAGCTTGTGCAAAAAAGTAGGCAAATCTTCCTTGACCCCTAAAGTTTCTCCAGGTTCCATCGGGAGTCACCATGGTCGTGGTTAGCCTGGCCGGAAGAGTGAAGGTAAAGCAAGTTCAAAATTTTGGGCGGAAAGAGCTAAGTGGCCTAGGTCAAAAGGAGAGAGATAGGGGTAGTATGGTAAAAGGGTTAGAGAGAAGGGAGAATAAAAAGGGTTTGAGAGATAGTACTATTTGGTTCTCTACTAAAGAATGCAAATGTTGATACGGTTAACAAATATAAATCACAAGGATAATCACTTACTTGTGTCAATGTAGACCCTTTTAGGTTCTTAAGTCTACCATAAAATAGCAAGTGCTCCCTCCCCGTTAAAGTTTCCCAAAGCAAGCTACGAATTGTCAAAGAAGTTGGTCAATGAGTTTCTGAATGAAACTTGAAAAAAGAAAAAAGAAAAGAAAAGATCAATAACTATGCCTTACTCATGCTGTGGGCACACACCCATGCAAGTATAAATCCAATCCATCTGAGTCTGTAAATCTAGGCCCTTAATATATGTTGTTCCTGAGGTTGGCTTCGTCAGTCCAATCATCTGGTTAGAAAATAGGGTTAAAAGGAAGTACAAATTATATAATTCAAACTGCCCACAACCTTTATTTATCAGGAGGGAAGATGGAAATTTAGATGCTTGAAACAGATTGACTCCCTCATGCATCCAAGATCTTATACGGGAATGTGATAGTCCCACTTGTCGACAAAGATAGGAGGATATCCACATACTTTTAAATGTTCAATAAGAAAGGAGCAACATTGACTGACCATACTAATGAAAGAACTCTTCCCAGCACCATTTGGTCCAAGCATACCAAAGCACTCTGCTCGAGGCAAAGCAAGAGATAATCCTTTCACTGCAAGTTTATCAGGGTTTCCATCCCTCCCTTTATACACCTTTTTTAGGTCATGACAGATAATTGCATGACCTATGCTTGGTTCCAGTAGTAACTGTTCAACTTTCTCCCTCTGCATCCAAAAACAATACTGAAGGTTTTGGCGAAAATATATTGACATAGCTGACATTAGGAACAAGATTTTGGAGAGATCACAAAAGAAAGTTTGAGAAGAAATATTACCATCATATAAAGATTGCTCGAGCAATATTTAAGGATCAAAATTGGAGGTGGAACAAGAGCAAACAGACCACGACCTAATCGTTTCTTGCATGACAAACAATTATAATGACGCTCACATTTTTAGACTTTTCTTTTTCCCACAAGCATAAGGAAGATTACTTACCATATACCTGAGGAAACAACAGATGTAGACAAGGCATGGAAAGATAAATGTAAATTTTCTTACTATAATCATGAAACATCCAAAGAGGGTAACAGTATGAACCATTATGCAGACGCATCAGAATGACTAAAGCTTTGATATCAATTGAGTTTAATTTAAAATATAAGGATAGATTACCTCCCGGCGAACATCTGGTTTATCTACATTAACAAAAACATTGGATCCTTTCATCTGCAAACTAGGCTTCTGGGGAGATAATGGTTTTCTCTTAAGAAAGTTGTGCAAGAAAAACAGAGGACTTTTTCCACTTCCAGAGGTAAAAACCTGGTCGATGTAATATGCAGCAAAAAGCACCAAGAACCACTCCACAAACATGATGATCAACACATCCTTCATCCCATTTATGCGGTCGTTCAAATTTTTCCACTTCATCCCACTAGTCCCAAGTAAATTCCCGGTGAAAGAGTATTGCCCAAATTCATACAGACCTCGATATAGAGAGAATCCAGGATATAACTCCAGTACAATGATCCACCCTCCTGTGATAATGATAAAAGAGTAACATAATAAGCTAAGCCACTGATGAAGACGTCGGAAAACAGATTTGTTTGTGTGTAAATGCACTTGCAACGTCTATTGGTGCTATGCTAAAGCCCATTTGACTATCAAACCTTGAAATTAAAACTCTCTTCACGTCTGCTAAAAGTTCAGAGGAATTACCAAATTACAGAGTATTCTATACCGTTTAACTCGAAGGAAGTAACTATGTTATTTCTTTTGTTAGTTTTTCTCTACTTACTGGGGAAAGATGAATCTTCGATAAAATTCTGGAAAAGAAAGCCACCTAGTAGCCCGGTTCCAAAGACACATATGTAGCCTACCACTGTTTCCATCAAAGTCAACTATCATGAGGATGAAACTGAGATAGTAGCTTAAATTAAAAAGATGCTGTTGCTTCAAACCTGTGGCAATCCTAACATTTGAGAAGAAAGCAGCCATCAGAAAAGCCAAGGAAATTTGAAGGTTTATATATATGAAGTAAAATACAAATTGGATGCTGTAGTGATTCAACCTGAAGAATTTCAAACCTGCAATTTAACTGAGTCAGAAACTTGAAGCAAAGGCAAGTGAGATACAACAAGTGGACTATAAGTTACCTATAGCGGAGCCGAATAGTACAAAAACCAAGATGTACAACACGGATATGAGTAGGAAATAAAAGTACGTAATCAACAAATAAGGTCCATCACCAAGCCCATGCATTTTCATCATGATCCTTAGTTTTTGTTGTTTCTCATAAACCAGAGATGACAGCACCACCTACAACAGAAACATTGAACATAGAAGATCAAGCACATGGCAAGTCGATATATTGTCTGACAAACTCACGTTACCCAATTTCTGAACCATCAAATAGATATAGGGCCAAGAGGAGGTTTACTGTTATGAAATGGGATGAGCAGATAATAGAGAAGTTTGATGAATTCAACATATAGAACCAGAAGCTGGATGTTTAAACCAATAAGCATTGATAGAAAACATCCAAGACTCAGTACAGTTCACTTTATAAGGCTGCTACTGGAACAAAGCCATGCAAACTAGGGCATACACTAAAAGGTCTTTTGACTTCAACCTCATTGCTAAATCCTCTTGGCTTGATTGAAGAATCTATTGCATAATTCTTCCCCCCAAAATGGTGGATTAATAGTACGTCCACAGGGAAAATAAGTTTCCATGATAAAATAATACCAAACTTGATTGATTCTTTAGCAAGAATAATCGTAAGAACTAGCATAACCGCTGCCACCGTAGCCTTCAAAACTTGCAGCTGTTAAAGTTAGTTATCACCAACACCAATTCCCAGATAATGTAGGCCAGAAGATAGATGACAATGAACAACTGCTCAGATGCTTACAGGGAATAGTTGTAAAACAACCCACGTAAAGAAGAGCGTGCCAATCAGAGATGCAATATCCAGTCTGATTTTACGGGCAGGTTGAGGCATTTCTTTGATGAATTCAAATAGTACTCGGGTACTGGGCCCTTTCAAGAACTGGAGGTAAGCATTGGATGCCTGTGGATGAAGATTTGCACAATTTCAGAGTATATAAGGCTGATGCATAATGGAAAAGTTAAGCAACGACATTGAAGGAACGTGGTCCTCAACAATTGACAGATATACAAACTTAAGAAATCCATTAAGAACTTCAAGGAATTCCTAAATTGATGTTATAAATTTCAAAAGAGAAGAAAATAAATAGAATATGAATAAAGAACAGGTAAACTGTAGCAGTATTCATGAAAAGTTAAAGGAAATAGACATACACTATGGTTGCTTATCAGTTTGAGAATGTCAAGGATAGGATGCCAACTATTTTTAGAACTTTAAGGACTAGGCAATGATACAACTTAAAAGAAGGAAAATCCTGAGACTCAAGGCTCCAACCCTGCAAAGTACTAGATCGACATGAATAGAATTAAAGCATCCATATCTCAGTTCTTACCAGATTCACTGAACGTGGAATCCGGAGCAAGTTAAAACCCAGAGCAGCCTTGTCTTTATAGGTTGCATTGTACCAGATGCTCACATTGAAGGTTTTGTGGTTAGAGTTTAAGAAATCATAGGCTGCAGCATATTTTGATAGTTTTTATTCCTCAAGAATGCCTATATGGATAAGAGAAAAATATAATAACAAATACAGGAAAGTTCACCAGCTAGGATCTCATTAATCGTCCCCACTGAATTTCCTTGACGATAACCTTTGTATAGTTCTTTATTTACCTCAGAAGAACTATTACGCCACAAATTTAAGCCTTCAACACATTTTATCTCTGCATTTAAACCAAAGAGAATAAGTGTAGGTTTCAGAATTTGACATGAAAATAATCTTCCATGGTAATAAAATTAAGCTCAAGTGTGAACTTATGATATCCTAGCATTTTTATGCTTCACAATCAGAATTTCCTGACATAATAGTAATCAAATTTTGGTATAGGAATTTGTAGTTAAGACCTTTTTCAGGGAACACAGATGAATTCCAACATCTCAAACTTGAAGTTCTTCTTCTCCCTATCATAAACTTTTTTTTTTCCAAAATTTCTAATGAGAGGATAAGCCCTATCTTTCTTTTTCTGATCGTGCCATGTGATAGATGGCAGATCAAGGTAAACAGTTGATACATCAGCCAATAAAAAGTTGCATCCAAAAATCACAAACCATGGCTATCAGAAACTGCCTTCAATGTCCATAGGACTCTGGTCAGCAAGTGATTGACACATAAAAACAGGAAAGAATTTAATCGTACACATAAAACAACAAAAAAGATTTGACAATCAAAACATTCATCTTCCCGAAAGAATAACCTGATTGCAAGCCGTCCCTTCCCACAATTGAGTTTTTCTAAAACTGTTTTTATTCCCTCTTTCAAATAGAAGTGCAGAAACGATTATGATTCTCACTGAACAAACTGGAAGTTCCTTTTCTGCATGTTTGTAAAAATGTCCTTAATTCTTGAAGATTCCCATGTCCCATGTTTTAAAATAGGCTGTCTCTATGTCATCGTTGAGAAAATATTGATTTATACATTGTGTTTCCATCAAAGTTCCATCGCTTGCTTTTGGACTATGCATTCATACCTTTCTTGAATTCTAACGGTGAGAAGTGAATGGGAACAGAGAATGTGGAGTTTGGTGGGCACTGCCATAGAACATAATAAAGAGGAATAGCTTTATAGAAAGCAGGATCCAGCAGATTATCTTGTCTCGGCTGGCTATCTGAGCCCTGACCATTGTAGGCGCACATGGACGACAAAATTAATTTTCTAGAAGATATGAGTAAAATAACTGGCGATTATCCATCTGAAAATATCTGGAAGAAAATTTCAAAGGGGAGAAACAACTAACCAGCACACTGTTAGCCAGAATATCCATAATACTGGAAGAACTTGAGGTCAGAGAAGTCGAGAATATATTCCCAGCCATGACTATTCAAAGGGAAAAAGATATATAATAAGCTGATATTGATCTTGGTGAACCAATTAAAATAAGTGAGGTGCATAAAAAATAATGAAGGCAGAATGCTCGAAGTATGCGTGCTATACTTTCTCCAAGCGACTGATTACTTCCAGTCATGAGTATGGTTACAGGACAGGAACCTGTGCTCCTGCATGACTCGTTTGGCAAATCTGTGAAGGGTAGAACATCTGTTTTTGCGGCACGATACAGAGGAGCAGGAATTTGTAAGAGAGGAGGCCATTGAGGAGGGCTAGGAATTGGACAACTGGCAGCTTGTTTCAAGCTTGAAAATTGCACACCGCAGACCTCCTCACATGTTCCATCATTATTAGTGTCAACACATCGGCACCCACATTTGATACCAGCCTTGTTCAGCTCCTCGTCAACCAAAACTTGAAGAAGAGTAAACAGTATACATAGAACAAAAGGAAAGCAAATAAGACGGCAGTTCGTCTTGGCATTTCGTTTCTGTAAAAAGAAAACAATGATAAATGATATTAGAAAAATGCACACAAGCCAAAAACCACAGGAGCTCATTTATTGACCACATTGGCACAATGGCACGGATAACTGAGCTCTGCAATCAGAAGTAAGCATAACTTCTGATTACCCTTAATCAACAAGAAACTGAGAAACTGAGAAACTGTGCTCTGCAATCAGAAGGAGAAACTGAGAAAGTTTACCCTTAATCAACAAGAAAAAATGAACCAGAAAAACCAAGCACCTCTCAAACTTAACGAGAAAAAGATGAAGACAAAGATGCACAACACGAAAATGATATGAAATGAATCACAAAACCGACATTGCACTGACAACCAACAAGAATCACGATTACATACAAACATGAGCACGCATATACACATGTAGAGAACAGAGAAAAAGGAGAGAGAGACCTGGTAGGTTAAGTTCTTTCTAAGCAAAGCATTGACCTGAGTCCTAAACGATGCACAGCCCAGTGGCATCTCTCCCATGGAAACGCCAGCCATTGATCACTCTAATATGAACGTTAGTGTTTTCCCTTCCCGCCAATTTATCCAATCCTAATCCTATCTCCTATCTCTCCATCTCAACACATACACACGTAGGAAAGTAGTCAAAGCAAGTTCAGACGCAGCGCCAAATTTTCTCTTGTTTTTCATAAGAGATGAACAGCGCATGTCGGATTTCACGAAAACTGTTCTTTGTCGTGCCAGAGAAAATAGATTCTAAATGACATCTCTGCCCCTGCACATCACCTTGATTTACCTGGGGACACTAATGAGTAATGAGCTCCGCTCACCGGTGCTGTGAAATGGCAGAAAGGGCAAAAGGCTTTGGACCCAGATAAAAGTCGATTTCTCATGCCGAAACTACCCTTGGTTAAATGCCTATGATGCCCTTCACGTGTTATTGTCTCTGTTTTAAAAACCGGACCGAACCGGCCGGTTTGACCGGTAACCAGTCGGTTATCTGGTCCGATTCACCCTTTAAAATCGATTCTTAATTGAATTAGTGAGAACCAGTCAAACCGGACCGGTCTGACCATTGGTTCAATAAGATTTTTATTTTTTATTTTTTTATTTTTTGTATTTTTTAAATATTATTAATAATATTTATAATTAAATATAATTATTGCATAATTATGACATCACACCGGTTCGATCGGTGGTTGAACCGGTCAAATCGGTGACCAATAAGGCATTCGGTTCGATAACCGGTCCAAGTTTCAAAACACTGGTTATTGTATTTGGCGTCCCAATATCCTCTTTTTTTTATCTTAATTTCATAAACCCCCTCTGTTAATA
>JANPWT010000007.1:26615923-26633136 GCA_024678245.1 Erythroxylum densum
TTAATGGAATAAATCTATTCACTTGGAATTGAAAACCCCAAAGCAAACATTATTTTTTACAATTATTTCATTCCTTCATTCCCAAACCCTCAAACCAAACGCCCCCTTATATTAAGAATTGACCTTTCAAGATTTAACTCATACAAACCATTTATAAGTAATCCAGATCCATAATAAACATCATCTTCATAAAAAGAATAATTGTTATTCTTAAGTACAAAGACAAAACCATTCAAATCCAAATAAGAAATAGAAATGATGTTTCTTGTAATAATAGAAACATAATAACAATTATCAAGTTCTAATACAAGGCTAGAAGGCAAAGTTAAACTACAACTCCATTGCCAACTCATAGTTCCACTTTGCCTTTCTTCAACGATCTACTCCATGTTAACATTTGCATGTTATTACAAATATGAGAACCATATCTAGTATCTAATACCCAAGTATGTGGAAATGAAGTAGAAAGATTAATCTCAATCATAAACGTACTTGAAGAGATAATTTCCTTAAGCTTTTTATCTTTCAGGCTAGCAAGATAAGATGGTCAGTTCCTTTTCTAATGTCCGTTGATTCTACAATAAAAACATGTGCCCTTGACATTGCTCTTCTTCTTGACACCTCCTTTGGTCTTTATTACATTAATAGAAGCCTTAATATTTCTTGTTCTTATTCTCCTTAAAGCCTTTTTTCTTACTCTTAGAAATATCGACAACAACTACAGAACTGAGTTCCTTCTTAAGGAACCCTTCCGTAGTCTTGAGCATGTTCAACAGTTCATGCAATGTCATATCCTTCTGGTTTATGTTGAAGTTCATGAAGAACTGTTAAAAGCTCAAACTTAGAGACTGCAATACCATATCAACACTTAACTTATGGTCCTTGACAAAACCTAATTGGGCCAATTTTTCAATATACCCAACAAGCCAAGCAATAAACAAAATTATGGTTTTATTCTCAAAAAATGTAAGACAACTATCATGTTCCTAACGTGTACTTAGTATTTTATCGAGGGATTTAAAATTTCAAAATTTTCCGATCTCATCAAAATAATATAATCTCATTATATTTATAATTTCAAACACAATATAATTAAGAAAGAAATTATTTAAAACTTTTGCTCGATTCTAATTATTGATTTGATAAAAAATTTAATTTAATAATTTAACTCTTGAAATATTAAATTAAATTCCAAAACTTTTCCTAATAAAAAATCCTTTTGAGAACAATTTTCAAAAGTTAGTAAAACACTTTTTGATTTTATTAGGAGTATAAATTAATTTAATCACTATTAAATTAGTTTAGTTTCTATTAAATTAATTTAATGTTGGAATTTAAGGTTTTTAAAACATTAAAAACAAATAAAAGAGGGATGAGAGCGTGTTTGGTGCGTGCATTGTACGCGTCAAATGATGACACGCAGGGTGCATGCACTACACATGACCCATGGTCAACAGGAGGTTGACTGGCGCATGCAATCATGTCTGCTATATATGTGTTCCGAAAATGTTAGGTGCATACCTCACATACGTCCATCGTCTTCTCCAGAAGCTTCCGCCAACTTTTGCAACTGCCTCCGTCCCACGATTTTCCAACCGATGCTTCTATTTCCCTCATGTCGTTGCCCCACGTTTCAGAAAACCAACTATGGCACTCCCTCATATGTTAAACTACAACCCACATTTCTCCAACTGCTTTCTCACACCTCCTGTGCTATCCACGTTGCCCCCTTAGGTCTCCACCCGCCTGTTACCATGCTTGGCATCACGTGTGATGCCTGACATTGTTTGACACCAGTTAGTGGCATCGAGCAACGTCCATCGGTGGCATTGTAGGTGACCCCTAGGTTGCCAAATTCTACAGTTGCCCATTTGGTTCGTTTATATGCAAGGTAATAAATTGATAGCAAAAATTACAAGGGAAAAAACAACACGTAGAAGCAACACCTAAAAGACAGAAGCAAAAATAGGGCAAAATTAGAAAACACTTAGCCAAACAAAACCTAGGAAAAATGCATATTGTGCCATACCATAAACCCAATTAGTAGATGCATATTAGACGCAAGTCAATTTGGTTTTAGAATGCATATATAGTCATCAAAAGCAAATCAATTTTTTCATAACACACATGCAGGAATTAACAACAATTTCCAAACATATAAATGCAAAACTAGTGTAGAAGGCCGAACATACGTAGAAGGATTTAGGAAACAATTTTCTAGAAATCAAAACAAAGAGCAATCATGGAAACAATTTCCAAAATAAACATATGTCATTTTCAGAATAGTCAAAACAGTCATAAAATATACCAAAAAAACTAGCATATAAACCTTAATTTTTTAAATCAAAATCAATAAGAATCAAGCAATTAATCCAAATTAAACAATTAAAGGAGGCATTGTATTTATATGGAATCCAACTGTGGTCAAATCAGAAATGCAGCAAAAAACACAACTTTTTACGGGTTTCGAGTGGAACTCGATAATTGACTAAATTTGAATAAAATAGAAAATGAATTAGAAATTGTACCTTGCTCGTCTTCCTATGAAAAAACCTTTGAAATCTTTTCAAGTGATCAATCACAAACTGTTCAATTATCTGGCCTCTGCTGGTATCCACAGAGAAATTCTCAAAAAAATGATTTGAGAGGAAGAAGACAAAAGAACTAGCTTCTAAATGTTCTTCCTTTATTTAAATATAAAAATCATTAGGGTCTTTAATAAAAATTAACTTTCTTTAATTATAATAAAAATCAAAATCAAAATCAAAATTTAATTAATTTAATTTTAATAAAATCAAATATCTTATATTTGATCCTTAAAGTTTCTTAAACTTTATAATTAAGTCCTATTTATAATTAAGTCCTACTTAATTAAATTAATTTTCTTTCATAAATTGCTCTTTGATGTATGACCCATTACATTCCTAATAAATTGGCAATGATTATAAATTACAATTCTAATTCACAACTAGAATTAGATAAATTGAAACTTCTTTTAATTATCTTTAATTTCCAATGAAACAATTTATAATCATTAATCATAATTACCTAAATATCAGGAATATCACAGTCATTGACTTAACCTGTCCATACATGGCTATGATGCATAATTTAATCATTTAATCAATTAATATTCTAATTGGATAGTGTGTGGATATAGTGTCTACTCTTTTTGGTCCAATTATGTTCGTTCTTGCTAATTAGTGATTAAGTTATAATTGAAATTTGAAAATTGCCTTTTCAAATAACAATTCACTATGATCAGAGAATTTCATAAATCATTACTAATCAAGAACAGTAGAATATTCTCTTTAATTACTTTAGAGTGACAAATCCTATATTGACTTACTCGACTATCTCCTTATGGTTCATACTGTATCCAATTACTATCAACTGAATTATCCTAGGATGATTCATAAGTAGTATCAAAATACAATAATTCCCATATAAGATACCTTGATAAACTCAAGTTTGAGAATCAATTAAACAACCATCATTATGAGATAATCCACAGACACATAAGTAATATTCCATTCAGAATTCTCATAATTGAGTCAGTTCAGTGACTTTTTCTCTAATAATCACACACACATTAGTTTAAGTATCTCCATACTATAATTTATAAGATCAATTACTTTCTTCATAAGAAAGAAACATAATGTGTAATAGTTTTACCGTTTTAACAATATCCTATCTTGATGAAACTACAAATAGGAACATTTAGGAATAATACATAAGTGCAAATTGAATCTCATAATTATGATCTCATCATAATTTCAATTACATAGTAGTTATTCCAAGGATTTTACCTTTAGCTTTAAAACATAAAACATTAATTAAATCAATACATAAAGATAAATAAAGCCTTTTCATTAATTAAAATCATGTCATACATTAAATTGCACCCAATTGATTGGCTACAAGGGCATAAACTAACAACTTATACTTTGAATGTCGCCTAGAAGCCTTGCTGCAATCACCTCCATATTTATCCTCAACCTTTAACTGATGAACAAATAATAAAACCTTTGAGCTTTAAGCATACTACTAGTTTCACCATACTTTCAAATGCTAAATAACAGATTATATTTCTGACGTGATTGGCCAAAATTATTCTTTAATATTATTATAATATTTATTACTTTTAGCTATTTATTGTTTCTAATAATATTTATTGTAATAGCCCATTTTTCATACTAAGGGTTAGAGCCTTAGATTATTGTATATGAGTCATATCATTTTAGCATTCATGAAATGCATTTCATTCATATGCATATCTTAGCATACACATATGAATTATGATTTTGTAGAAATTGCAAAGATAATATATGCACTCAATTGACATATTCCAGAGTATGAAAGGTTTAAAATGATCATGATGTAAATTGAATATTGTTATGTCTTGAATGTTGGTTTGAATGATTACAAGTAGTAAATTTGGAATTAATTGTTACCATTAGAAAAGTGATAAATTAAAATGTATATTTAGACCAGGAAAAATATCAAGTGGCAAGAAAAATTGACACATGAAAAATTAGGATGACTAAGCTTATAAAATAAGTGAAAAATGGTATAGATAAATGAGTGAAATTTGGCATAGGTAATTAATTGACAAATGGCAGCAATGATTGAGTGACAAATGGACTAGTAACTAGGTGATATTTGGCAGCTTATGGAGGGGATAAGTGGCTTACATGCTTAGGGACATATGTCAATGTAATATGGTGACTTCTAGCATCTAAGGAGTTACGTTTCTGCAGGAGTAGTTTTAGCTTTTTTCATTCTTCTTCTCCTTTCATTTCTCACCACCAAAACTTGCTTCTATCTCCCATTCCTGTGTTTTGCTTGAGCAATGCTAAATTACCAAACCAAATACATGCCTTTACCCTTCATAAGATAGCTAAAGAATCATATTATTGTTGTCTTTTATCCTAGCTGAAAACCATCCAATGTCCACCATGAATTTGGGATGATTTTGCATACATAGAGGGCCAGGTAGACTTGATGAATTGAGCTAGAATTGGAGGCTAAATAAGTATGTAAAGTGTTGTTCTTTATGGCCTATTATAATATAAAGATTATGATGATTAAATTGGGATATATTTTATATGATGTTGATTTTGAAGATGTGTTGGAAAATGGAGAATGAATGGGTATTTTTTTATTATGTTTTTGCACGTACGAAAATAGTAGTTTATGGGTTATTGTATAGATGACATAAGTGAGCAAAATTTTATAAGTCTTAGTGTAACCAATATGATAGTTAAATTAACCTTAAATGAAGTAACCTTAAAGGACATGAAATCTGGAAAATTTCAGGTGTTAGTGATGTCTCTAAGCTTATAAAATTCGTGAAGTATTGAAGGTAGTAAAGTTACACACATTAGTGATGTTGATGAGAAATTCTGGAATTTTAATTTAAGCTTTGTGTACATGTTGAACCAGCTGAGCAATTTCACTCCAAATTGGTGTACTTGGACTTGATTAAGGCCAGGAACGAGCCTATATTGTTTTTTGAATAATTGGTTAAGAGTTTGATAAGTTTATGTAGTTAATTGATGTCAAAATCCAAAGAATTGACTGTTTTGATGTGGTTGAGTTCAAATCTAAAAATTATGATTTGTTAAAGGAATTAATGAGTTCTTTTAATGCCAACATGATCTTAAGGACATGAGAAATGTGTATAAGGTATGGATGAATGAGCATTAGAACATAGGCTATTTATGAATAAGAATTGTGTAAAAGTATGAATATACATTGCTGGAAAAAGTTTGGTGAGTGTATAGACCTAGCTTGCTGAAATTCTAGATTTAAAGTAACAATTGTGTGTGTGTTCTAAGAGGCTTTTGATCATGAACATGTTCAAGGATAAGTGTTAAGTATGGTTGACGAATTTGGAATAAATCAAGCTAACTTAAATGTGCAAACTTGACTGCAAAAGGGTAATATACAAAATATGATGTTTGAACGATCAAGATTTATAAATAGTTATATACCTAGAAAGGTCAATTGAGCAAGCATTAAACTTGACAAATATATATGTGCATGACTAAATATTCATATCATTGATCAACTTAGTAATGTGTGAACTACATGTGTGTATTATATGACTAAAGAAGCACAAATTGATCGTCGACATCTAGACATTGCCAAGTCACTAAGGCAATAACTTATCTGGAGCATACTGTGAGTTAACCTATATGTTTTCTCACTATGACTGAATTGTTTTCGATTAACTTTTAGATATTGAACTGTTATTAATACGATTGTGATAATTCTAGACATTGGTGGTTTGAGGGGTTTGATATTTGGGATTGTATTGGAAGTTCTTTATAATTGTATGTGAATATGGAAAATGTGTACTCAACTAAATATTGAATGTTGGACTCAAATATGATGAATGTGATAAATGACTGTGCACATTCAATGAAAGTTATTCATAGCATATTATATGAATTGATGCATTCCATCACATTGTTATGCATGATCAGATAAAGGAGTTGTGACCGGAGTGACCAGTGTGAAAAAGAGCTTAAAGCTCATAATGTGCACAAAGCATCACAGGCTCAATTATTAATGAGCCCGGTATTCACAATGAGTACGGGACAAAATATGACAGTAAATAGGTGCTCAGTCAAAAAAAAGTAAAAATGAAAGTGGATTCACATGTGCATTTTCATTTATATATATATATATATGTATATATATATATATATCTCTTTACATGTATCATGTGAATGATTGCAAAGAATTACTGATTTGTGTTGATATAGTGATAAACAATGTTTTTGTACATGTTGATGATACGAATGATTGAGATAAATGATTAGATTATTATGAAATGATTATATGAAATGTTTGTAGTTCATGATGTATTGTTGAAATATGACGTATCTTGTGATTTGGTATTCAATATTGAATGATGTGATACATCTACTGAATTGGGAAATATACTTGTGAATTTGGTTTATACTTATGATATTTGTGTTCTGACTTAAGTGAGCACATCGATGATGGTTCACTCACTGAATTCGCAAACTCATTAAAATTGCAATGTTGATTTTCAGGTACAAGAGAGACCTAGCTTCTAAGGTGATATAATAGAAGTCTAGTACTATCAATTTTGGAAACAAGAATTGCTCAAAGGCTTGGTCAGTTGATACCTGTAGAGTCTAGATAGAATACTTTTCTTTAACTTCTTCTTTCACGTTGAACTTTTTGTATAGAACTTTAAAATCCCAAATGTTATGTTATGTATACACATGGATTATAAATGTAATGACAATGTAAGTAAGTTTCATTTTGTGAATGAAATGAGGAGTCTTGATCTTTGGAAATACTGATGTTCTATATGATGCCATAATAAGTTAATGTGATTGCTCTAACATACCAACTTCATGGGATATGTTCTCGAATGTCCTCTGGATGTTCGGGTATATGCTCTATAGTGGTAGTGTGTTACATTTTTAATTACTGCGACACATCCAGAAAATCAATTACAATATGAATATTCTGAATTGTCTGTTCATTCTAGGTATCAGTCTCATAGGCTAAGTAAGCCTTACATCCACTTCGAATTAGTCTAAGAGCACTCATTGAGGATATCAACCTAGCTAGCACTTCTTGACTAATACGTCAAAATATCACTCTTGGTTGATTATGAGATTTAAGGATGACTTCTTTAATGTAACAGCTCTATGTACAGTAAGCCAGTCTATACCTAAAATGTGATCCATCTCCTTTAACTGCAATGCAATCAAATTAGCTTCCATCTCTACCTGATCGACTTGAATAATGCATCCTTTATAGACTTCCCCAATCACTATAGTACTACCTATTGGAGAACATGAGGAAACAATACCCCCATCTGTTTGATCAATCAGGTAAGAATTTCGAGGACGAAATTTCTTAAGGAGGAGAATTGTAATAGTCCATTTTCCACACTAGAGCCTTAGATTGTTGCATATAAGTCATATCATTTTAGCATTCATGAAATGCATTTCATTCGCATGCATATCATTAGCAAACACACATGAATTATGGTTTTGTACACATTGTAAAGATAGTATATGCACTCAATTGACATATTCTGGGGTTTTGAAAGGTTTAAAATGATCATGATGTGAATTGTGTATTATTATGTCTTGAATTTTGGTTTGAATGATTACAAGTAATAAATTTGGAATTAATTGTTACCATTAGTAAATTTGGAATTAATTGTCATCAAGGAAATAGCTTATCTGAAGCGTATTGTGAATTAACCTAGATGCTTTCTCACTACGATTGAATTGTTTTTGATTAACTTTTAGATATTGAACTGTTATTGATAGGATTGTGATAATTTTGGACATTGATGGTCCGAGAAGTTTGATGTTTGGGATAATATTAGAAGTTCTTTCTAATTGTATGTGAATACAAAAATGTGTACTCAACTGAATGTTGAATGTTGGACTCAAATTTGGTGAATGTGATAAATGACTATGCACATTGAATGAAAGTTATTCATAACATATTATATGAATAAATGCATTCCATCACATTGTTATACATGATCAGATAAAGGAGTTATGATCGGAGTGACCAGTGTGAAAAAGAGCTTAAAGCTTAGAAACGTGCACAAAGAACCACAGGCTTAGTTATTAATGAGCCCGATATTCACAATAGATACAAGACTGATATGAAATGAGCCCGATATCCATAATAGATACGAGACAGTAAATAGGTGATCGGTCACAACAAAGTAAAACAAAAGTGGAGTCACATGTGCATTTGCATTTATATATATCTCTTTACATGTATCATGTGAATGATTGCAAAGAATTACTGATTTGTGTTGATATAGTGATATGTTGTGTATATATTGATGATACTAATGATTGATATAAATGATTGGATTATTCTGAAATGATTATATGAAATATTTGTAGTTCATGAAATGTTGTTGAAATATGATGTATATTGTGATCTGGTATTCAATATTAAATGATGTGATACATCTGCTGAACTAGGAAATACACTTATGAATTTGGTTTATACTTGTGATATTTGTGTTCTGACTTGACTGAGCAAATCGATGATGGTTCATTCACTGAGTTCGCAAATTCATTAAAATTGCAACGTTGATTTTCAGGTACAAAGGAGACCTAGCTGCTAAGGTGATATAATAGAAGTCTAGTACTATCAATTTTGGAAACAAGAATGGCTCAAAGGTTTGATCAACTGATACCTGCAGAGTCCAGATAGAACACTTTCGTTTAACTTCTCCTTTCATGTTGAACTTTTTGTATGGAACTTTAAACTCCCAAATGTTATGTTATGTGTAAACATGGATTATGAAATGTAATGACAATGTAAGTAAGTTTCATTTTGTGAATAAAATGAGGAGTCTTGATCTTTGGAAATACTTATATTCTGTATGATGTCATAATAAGTTAATGCGATTGCTCTAACATGCCATTTTTATAGGGCATGTTCTCAAATGTCCTCTAGATGTTAGGCCATATGCTCAATGGTAGTATTGTGTTACATTTATAATTTAATTTAGCTTCAAATATGTACTACTTAAAGCCTAAACTTAAAGTTTAATTTGCCATGGTAAAAATACAACTACTTTTGATACTTAAAACATCATTTTTATAGTATTAATACTCTATTTGTTATTATATTACCAAATTTAATCACTAAGATATTATACTTGTTGGTTCTAATAAAAACTTAAGAGGAGGGACAGATTGAGTATATATAAAATTTGAACTTTCTAATTTTAATTGCATTTAGAAGTTCTACATATCTCTTGCGTCAATTCTATATTGAATTAACTAAGAGAACATTTAGAGCTCTTGCAATTATTTATACATATTTCTAGCATAGTAAAGACTAAACTTTTTAATACTTTTGCCTTGATGTTTAACTCTATCTATTTCATAAGTTCACTACAATTGTATTTTAATCAAATGCATAAAAAATGATCTAAATGTCAATAGATACAACTTATGAAAAGAAGAGTATGAGTTTCTCTCACAACTTTATTATAGAGAACCCAATTCAATGCTTTAAGTAAAATTTGGTAGCATAATTTACAAAAGATAAATTATAAATTTTGTAACAAATTAATAACCATCTTTTATATGGATGATAAAGTTTGACAATATGATTGCTGCCCATGTAATATTCCCACCTTTTCTTACTCAAGAAACAAGAGAGATGTGCTTCATTTTTGCTGCCTATGTAATATTCCCACCATATCTTACTCAAGAAACAGTAGAGAGGTGCTTCATTTTTTATTTAGATTTCTTACTAAGAAATAATGAAATCCTAGAAAGAGAGTCTCATTTGTTTCTCTTAAAAGAAGAAGCCATACATGCCCTACCATCCTTTTTAAGTTTTCCCTAACCATATCTTCACCAACATTTTATCCAAATTTTGTAATCAAGATAGTGGAAAGTTTATTCAAGAATTTCTTATGGAATTATTCCAATGGAAATAAAGGGGAGCCCAGGTTAAGTGGACAGATATATGTTGTCCCAAAGATGGTTGGGGGCAGGTTAAACATAAGCTTAATAAAGCTTTTTAATCAAGATCTCATCTTTAAGAGACTATGGTGGATACTAGAAGACAAAAAATCACTATGGATTAGGTGGACCCACTCTTAGTTCTTGAATCAACTATTGCACTTGAGGAATTTAGTTCAAGATTATGTTAAGTGTAAGTTAGCAATAAGATACTAACCAATCTATAGTTTGATAACTGGTCAGGTCAAGGCTCTCTTATTCATCATCAAGCCCCTTCAATGATCTCTCTATTTCCCCTTCATACTAAGCTTAGTACCATCATTAATGGTAACTCCTGGAGACTCCCTATTAATCTTAGTCAGTTGTAACCACAACATTCTCCAAATTCAGTTAAATTAGATACCTTTTATTGGAAGGATCATCCAACTTCTAGACTATCAAACAAGCATACTATAGATATGCTCATATTGAGCAATCCAAAAGTTGACTGGACTAGAATCATTTGGCACAAAGTTCTCCCCTAAGGTATCTTTTCTTCTTTGGCTTATTGTCAGTAATCGTCTCAATACTACTAATAGACTTTCTTACATTAACATAAACAGAAGCTGCTCTCTATTTTCATCATAAGATGAAACTAGAGACCATCTATTCTTCATGCGTTCAGTTTCTAAGTTCATTTGGGAAAACAAGAAAGCTAAATACTTATACACTGGTTCTGATAACTCTATCTATAGCATTGTTATTTGGAAGACTAACAAGCTAATCTACTTACTAGTTATAAGACTATATATGTAAACAATTTAGAAAGAAAGGAATGTGAGAAGGTTTGAATGCAAATGCAAAACAATAGAATCACTCATCAATGAAGTTATTAATGGGACTCGAGAAATTATTTTACTGGAGAACCTTGCAATAGATTGTAGTTCCATTATACACCTCTCTTTGAGCATATAATCTGTGTACTACTAACAAAATAGAAACTTTGTAGGTATATCCAATAAGCTCTTGTTGTTTTGAAGGAAAATCCCATGAACTTCTTTTTGGGGGATGTAAGTTTCATTATTTATTAATTCATTTCCCTTTTCTTTCTTTCTTAAAAAATTTTTCCATGCCTCTTTTTCGATCATCCTATTTCTGTTTTCCTTTTCAACATGATTATGTCAAACTTAAAATTAACATAAAATTAGTCTTTTTTTCCTTCTTTCTTTCCCTCTTTACACATGGTTTGAGGTAAATGCTTGATTCAAATAAGGACAAAAGAAAAATAAAGATTATAATTCAAAATAAAATTTAAATAAAAGATAGAAAATAGTTAAAAACCTAATTAGAAAAACCAATTGGAGCTTAGACAAAAATGAAGTCCACCTAAAATCAAAATTAAGTATTAAAGTTCAATCCTAAAATACTAAAATTTAACTTAAAACACTTGAGAGTTATAAGTCAAAACGACAATAGGTTAGTCAAGATTTGGTCCATTTTTTTTCCTCTAAAGTTCGAGTTTGACTCGAAGCTTAATCAAGCTTGGCCTGAGCCTAGATTAACTTGAAGCCTAATCAGGCTTAAGACAACTTGAAGCCTAATCAGGCTTATAGGCAATTTAGAATAAACTTAGGCATAATTAGGCTTTAATTAGATCAAGTCAAGCTTAATTGGATCCAATTAGGCCCAAAAGCCCTCATTTTTAAAGAAATATAAAATGATTTAAAATCCATTTATGTTAGGTGCAACATAACATCCTTTTTAGAAAATATGAAATGTTGTGAAGCTTAATCGAGTGGAATCAAACCCGAAGTCCAATTTTTTAGAAGTTTTGTGATTGAGGTAAAGACCAAAATGATCTATTTATTTTTCTTAACTTTTCACTTACAATATGGGAAATTTCTATAAATCACAAATCTAGATCATTGTTTCAATCACAAATCTCCCAAAAGGATTAGACTTTTAGCCCTTAATTTTTCCAACTGGACTTTAGGCCCTTTGTCTTAAATGTGTTTTATTATTAAGAAAATGTAGTTTCTAAAAATAAAATAACATTATTTTAAATATAAATTGACTTCTGACCTAGTTATTTTACGCTCCTACCCTCCTTTTTTCATTTTCAGACATTCCCTACCTACCAACCTCACCTGCTACTATTTATCATCTTCTTACCTAGTACACCGTTGAACTCTATGTATCTCCATGCCTGTAGAGGCCTACCCAGGCCTGGTACTTAGCGATGAATGGAGAGGCTCCATGCACCTCCCCTAGACTCTGAAGAGTATCCCGCTCTTGTAGCTTCTAGCATAGGCAAGGAGCAAACAGTACCTAGGATTGATGAAGCTGTTGCAGCTGAGGGCTTACGAGCTAACTCTCAACCTAAAGGCACATGGAAACAAAAGCTGACTGCTCTACATCGTAAAGGTTTGCTTAAACATTATCCTAATGTAATGACTGATGGGGTTCTAACCCTCTCAAGGAACTTCTGCAAGCTGGCGCCTCAGCGTGGTCGATATCTTTAGTCGGCCATTTCTGGTATAAACAGCCAGCCTTCCCCTTGGTCAAAGCATGGGCTGACGCTCGTGGATTAAAAAAGGCCTAGAGAAGACCATCCTAATGGCAGATGGTAATGTCCTATTCAAATTCTGTTATGAACAACATCTGTTGGAAATTATGGAATCTGGCCCTTTGCATCTGGATGGCTAACCTATGTTTTTGTAAAAATGGAAACCGGGGTTGGATTGTGATAGGAATATCATTGATGTCTTCCCCATTTAGACCCATTTTCATAATATTCCTCTGGAATTTTGGACAATTGAAGGCCTCAGCTGTCTTGCTGATGCCATCAGAAAACAGATTTGTATGGATTCTCAGACTACACATATAGAGCGCATTTGCTATGCGAAAATGTGTATTGAAGTTGACAAAAGGAAGGTACTACCAGATACACTTCCAATGCTTAAGCTTGATGAATTTGGCAACATGCAGCGAGTTGAGATTCCTATATCCTACCCTTAGAAACCGACCCCTGTCAAGAAACAATGGCGCGCCACTGGGAAATATTTAAAACTCCATCGCATGATGAATTTCTTGCGCTGGATGCTGCTGCCTCATTTGAGCCGCTCCAATTGGTTTCTGACCCTACCCAGGAAGTAACTGATCCATCTGATATGGGTGACCTTATCAATCCTATGGAGATGCCCACCGCTAATGAACTCTCAGTTGCACACTCAACTGCTCCGGATACTTAGGGAGTGGACTCTGTCAATATCTCTACACAACTTAACTTATCAGTTTTCCATCACATAATCTGGAGGGACAACACACTTTTCATACAGATACTCACCATTCTTCGGAGTCCCAATCCCATCCCTCACTGAGCGGTCATCTTCCCCACAACAGCTGGTTCAGTCTGTGAGTCAGGAGGACTAGTGCCAACCTTCTACAACTGTTTTGAATTCCAACAGTAGCACGAGAAGAAGATCTACAAGGAGGAAGCATAAACTCACCAATGGAGGGGATTCGAGGGACCTTGTATAGTAGGTTTATTAGAAACTAAGACTCACGACTCACATCTTCCTGCTATTTCTAATCTTTTGGGAGCTGATTGGGATATTCTTACCAAGTTGTCTTCTCACTACAATGGCAAACTTCTTTGTTTCTATAACACTACGTGAGTATCACTTCAGCGGCTAGGGGAAAGCAATCAACACCTACATCTTTCTTGTGTTCTTCATCACTCTACTACAAGGTTTGCCCTATCCATTATGCATGCGTCCAATTTCCAATTTCAAAGAACGTGCTATGGAATACCTTGCAATAGCTGGATAGAAGGCCCTTGATTAGTGGTTGGTGATTTCAACTGCATCAAGACTAATATAGAATATGAAGGGGGTCGAAATGGGTGGCAGTTTTCCCCACTTCCTTTACCCATTTTGCTGATAATCTCCTTTCAGATCACGCTTGCATTTTAATCCACAATCTCTTCCATACACTGTCTTGAGGTGCTCCATTCAATTTTTTAATGGCCTTACCCAGCAAGAAGGCTTTCTCGATCTTGTTTGCAGCTGTTGGAGCTGTCAAGATGAAGTTTACCCTTACTATCAATTTATGCAGAAGCTTAGATGAGTAAAGGCGTCACTCAAAAGGTTTTTATCCCATAGGAGCAAACAAGTTCTTCACATTAAAACTCAGTCGCATATTGCTCAAGAAGTATGCTATCAAAAGCCCGATAATTTGCAGTTGCGGGAGCTTCAATTACTGAGTCATCTTTCCTCATCGCTCAATCATACAACAAAAGGCTAGAGTCATATAGTTAAAGGGCGGGGATCAAAATTCCAAAATTTTCCACACTTCCCTGCTAGCGAGAAGGAATAAAAATCGTATTATGTACTTATCAGATGCTCGGGGAAACTTGTTTGTTGATCAGTCTTCGCTACTACAACTAACTAGAGATTACTTTCTTCAGTTTAATTATAGGAACTACACGAGTCCACTGTCAACCTACTTCTATGTGCAGGTTCCTTAATAAGCCTTTTTGCCAAAATATGAAGGACTAGCTAGCTACTCCTTTCACAACAAATGAGGTTAAACTGACCCTGTTTTCCTTGAACCCCTCGAAGGCACCTGGACCAGACGGCTTCACTGCACATTTCTTTCAATAAACTTGGCAATATTACTGGAGAACTTCTTACCTCTACTTTCCTGGATACCCTGACTTCTTGCACCATACTGAAAGAACTAAACCATACTTTCATCAGTCTAGTTCCTAAGAAGTTACGTCCTAGTTTGTTTTATGATTTTCGTCCTATATCATGTAATACCATCTACAAGGTTATTGCTAAAATTCTTATGAGTTGACTGAAAAAAGCGTTGAGTGAGATTGCTTCACCGAAACAAAGCGCTTTCATGGAAGGAAGATCCATTGGAGACAATATCTTACTCATCCAAGAACTGCTTAAGGATTACCAATCAAGGAAAAAACTTGAATAGTTGCATATGGAAGATCGACTTTTGTAAGGCCTATGACACGATGACTTTATTAGAGTTTTCTTAGATGCCTTGGAAACCCTTTACAATAAAGAAACTGGATCATGATGTGTCTCCATTCCTCCTCCGTGAGTGTCCTTGTCAATAGCAGTCCTATGAAACCTATGAAATATGCGCGATCTACTGTCCCCTTACCTTTTTGTACAAGTTATGCAAGGCCTATTAAAAATGATTGAGAAACTACTATAGCAAAATGACAAATTGATAGTGATCATTTACCACTATCAATGCAGTTCACTTACGTGGTTACCTCCCCAATACCTGAAAGCGTACTCTATGCTTCTGTTGCAGATTTAAGAATGAAGATAGTATATGGAAATGAAACTTGTTCTAACATTACATCCCCTCCTCCATCTGTCTGGATATTGTGGAGATCCCTAATATTGCAGATAGCACAGCGAAAGATACTTTACAGTGGGGACAAACAGAACATGGACGTTTCACAGCGGAGTCAGCCTATGACTTAATCGAAGGGATACTACTGAGGAGAATAACAGCCCCTGGGAATTAATTTGAAAATGGGCAGGGCTCCAACGAATTAGGGCATTCCTTTGGTTAATGTCTAAAGGAAAACTGATGACTAATCAACAAAGAGTGGCACGTCACATCACTACAGATAGCAGATGTCACAATTGTGGCCCAGAAGAGTCAGAAGGCAATGTGGCATTAGAGTGTCGAATCATGGGGGTCTTTGAAGTACATAATGCTTTGATGTCTGAAACCAAGACCATTATTAAGTCAAAATGACTTTACGATAAATAATTTTGATGAAAACCAAATAACAAAGCAGATAGAAATGAGACGCAAAGCAGATACAAAATGAGATGCAAGATGCAAGAAGGAAATGAGACACAAGCAAAATGAAATGCAAGAAAAATAAGACGCAAGATAGAAAAATGAGACGCAAGCAGAAGACAGAAATGAGACGCAAGAAATGAGACGCAAGAAAAATGAGATGCAAGACAAAAAAAATGAGACACAAAAATGAGACGCAAGAAATGAGACACAAAGAATGAGACGCAAAGAATGAGACGATAGAAAAATAAGACGCAAGCAGAAAATGAGACGATAGAAATGAGACACAAGCGGAAAGCTGAATATGAGACGAAAGAAATGAGATGATAGAAATGAGACGAAAAAAATTAAAGATGAAGACCCGATACTACGTTAGATGAACAATCAGTTTCAAAAAGCTAGAAATTGTATTGTGCTAAACTTAGAGCTACTGTTGTCTGTAATAAAGCTCGAAACATCTTTCAGTAGAAGGAAGAAAGCTAATAGCCTAAAGAGACTAAGTCAAAAAGAATACTTGTTGTAAGAGACCTGAAGAGACTCAGAGAAAAGAATACTTGTATCTTTGAGAAGTATAGTGAAATCTCAGAAAAGATTATGAGGATTAGACGTAGCCTACGGTTTGGGATGAATTAGTATAAAATTGTTGTGTCGATTATCATCTCTTAACTCTCAACTTTTAATTTTTGTTATTGATATAAATACTTAGAAGCAAATTGAAATACTTCATAATAATGTTTTTCAATTGTTTGAGAAAGCAAGTTTTGTTTTTTAAAAGAAGTTAAAGGGGATTGTTTTCAAAAACGGATACACAATTTAACCCCCCCCCCCCCCTTTCTTGTGCGTTTTGTATATCATATATTAAGTCTATACTAACGTGTG
>JANPWT010000007.1:26713581-26737223 GCA_024678245.1 Erythroxylum densum
TTCTTCCTTCTGCTTTTCTTCCTTCTGCTTTTCTTATGATTTTTACTTCTTATCGTCCATCTACTTTTCATTTATATTTCTCTTTGTTTATCATCAAAATTATTTAATACGTAAAGTCTTGATTGACTTAACAGTTTCATGTGAAGAATTCACCCATATTAGGGGTGGTCCTCCAACCCCAGAGTTACTTTAAAATCTACTAAGTCCCGAATCACGCAATCCGAAGGGGGTTGGCATCCTAACCTTTCCCTTGGGACACAAACACAATTAAAATCTCCCATGAGTATCCACGGTCGTGATGGACTCACAGCTCTAGTCTGAAGTTTATTCCATAGTTCCCTCCTACCCGTCACACTATACAATCCATAGATGAGTGAGACCGTAAAAGATAACTGTGTAGTGAATCAGTGGACTTCCGCAGTAATATGTTGATCACCTACTTGCACAATCCGACATTTGCAGAAAGTTGGGTGCCAAATTATACACGTTCGCCCTCCAATAATGTAGTCAAAATTGTGAAAGTAATCCCATCCTCCAAATTTGTTCCGCATCATCTTGTTAGGATTATCCTTAGTGAGTTTTCTTTCCAGGAAGCATGCAAAGTAACTATGGTGTTGCCTAATTGAGGTGGCAACACTATTTTGTTGTGAGGCCTTACTTAGGCCTCAAACATTCCAACAGAGGAGCTTCATTGCTCGGGTGGAGGAGGTTGACCACCTCCTTTACCCTTTTGAATTTCGGTGCTACTCTTTAGGGACACTTTGCTACTACTTTCAAGTCTAAGAATATTCTTCTACACATTGGTGTCTTTGCTCTATTATACTGCCTCGTCTTTATTGATGCTCCTATGTTTCAGTACTGTCTGCCATTCCCCTTTGGTCATTTTTTAATTTTCTATCCGACTAGACTGATTTATGCCTTTGCTTTTTGTCGGTTCATCTTTCTCCCCCACTCCTCCTTCACCTGCTTCAAGTTGCACTTGTTGTTCTTTTGCATTTACTGAATTGTCATCTTACACCCCCGTCTTTATTTTGTTCTGGATACTCACTAATTTGTATCCCTTTCTCTAAAGTTGGCAGTTTCTCTTGTTTCTCTATTGCAGGAACAGCTACCTCATTTGGTTCCTTTCGTTGCTTTTGTTTTTGTTGGCCTTTGCACTCAAATGGGTGTGACCAAATTGTCGACAATGGCAGCAATAGTTCGGGTATGTCTCAAATTAACCATTTGAGTGTATCGATTTCTCGTCGGCAGCTTCACATCAAAGTGTGTTATAGGCCTTTTAGAAACATCAACTTCTACCAATAATCGTGTATAACCAAGTCTAGTCTTCATGCTAGTGATTTTATCAGTACACATAGGCCTATCGATTCGTGATCCCAATTTGGACAGCCCCCGTTCATGTCAAAATTCCAAGGAGACATTAGGTAGCTATATCCATATTGGCACATCTATGAACTCCTTGTAGTCGAAGCCAAATCCATGTGTGAGCTTCTTTAATAGCAAGATTTTTCCAAACATAGCATACGACATCCTACTAAAATACTCATTCTGTCTTCATCATAATTAAACCGAAAAATCTGCCAACTCCTACTATGAGGAAAGAGTTGACATTGTACTTCCCACTTGACCATTTGGTCCTCAAGGGCCTTCATTCACGAAAACTTTCCAATAAAACACCCAACTAGGCAGTATCCAAAATTTTGTTTAATCTCCATTACGTCTTCCAACTTCATAACAACCTTGTCATCAACTTTCATGAATTTCAGTATCATACCTTGATTGAGTTCTCTGTTGTTTCAAATAAGGAATCTTAAGAATTATAATAAGAACCTTGTTAAGCAAATAAATAGTAGTCTTTAAACAATGAATTAGTTTGCCTTTAGGTAAAAAAAATCCAAAGCCACTTTTCTTGTGATTTTTTATATCTTTGCCTTTCTTCCTTTCTAATTCTTTGATGCTTAATAATATAATTAAAAAAAAACCTTTTTTTTCTTTTTTGTAACCGCCTGTTTTAAAAGGAGAAGGGATTGATTTAAAAGATTTCTAGCTCTTTACTTTTCATAAATCCAATAAAGATCAGATTCGGCCAAACTTTGGGTCATCCAGACCCAAAGAAATTAAGACTTGAGCCTAATGTCTCGAGTTTCATTGGGCTTTGAATCGAACCCAGGTCTGGCAAGATTGGTCCAGCCTAGCCTATGGGCTCCAAACCGAACCCAAGTCTGGTAAGATCAGCCCAGCCCAGCCCAGCCTATGGGCTCCAAACCGAACTCAGGTCTGGCAAGATCAGCCCAACCCAGTCCATCTTCGCTCTTCGGTTGAGAGCCCGTGTACTTGAAAACTGCTTGGAAACTTATGGTTGCAACAGTGAAAGAATGTTGAATCGACAGCCGAAATGGCTTCGAGCTTGATTTGCAACATTATCGAGACTGTGAAGGACCCAACAAGCAACGACATAGCTAAAGTGGCGAGCAACAAAGCCGAAGACCTCCAAGTTGCCATCGTGAACACGACGAGCCCTGACGATCATGTGGCCAACGAGAAAGTACTACTATCAAAGCAATTGGAAAAGATGGTGGCATTCAAAGCTCTCATAACTCGTCCACCACCTTCTAAACAATGGCGATTTGTTGTCCGAAGAAGAGGAGAGGAACTAGGCTTTTGAATATGCGAAATTTCAGGAATGAAGCTCACTCGAATTTTTCGGTTCACTATATGATTTAGTGAGGACTTGAGACTCGAAATGATACTGTTGGATTGGAAGTTTGTGGTGGTGGTAATGCTCATGATGACATTGAAAGATAAGGAGGGAGAAGTGATTTCAGGTTATGGTAGCTACGGTGATCTTACAAGTATAATGACTATAATGGTATTGAAACAATTCAATGCATAATGGTACACAAATCTTCTATATTACACAGCCTAAATCACGCAATAGGCAAATGTTGAATTTGAACAAAGTAGCCCTAACATTCACAAATAGAAGAGACAAGCAACTTCAGATACAGAAACAAAGTTGATAAGATGAATTTGGATCTTAAAGTTTCCATCTTACACAATACATGCCCTCAAATCTTCACATAGAGCTGGAGTTGTTAGTCTGCCGTCCAGCTCTGCTCAACAATTTCCCTGACTCGACGATTATACTCACGCTTGTTTTCACTAAACATCCGAGCAGCTTCAGAATTTGCAGGAGAATTGGGGTTGGGGTCACAGAGCAATGACTGCAGTAATTGCACATACGGGATAAAATATCGTATAGATGATTTTTCACTATGAAAACCACTGTACAAAACATATATAAGAAAGATTATCATAAACGTTGCCTACCCTTTAACAGTCATCAGAAATGTTATGTTTAAGTGATAGAAATTGTGTTTCAAAATGATCTAAATTAAAGCAAAGCACGAGTAATTATGTCATGAGATTAGCCAACAAAGTAGTTCTCTATTGATATTCGGGAAGATCTATGGAGAACAATAAATCTTTAACAAGTTAAAGCTTGCATGCCTCTCACATGTAGTCAGATCACTGGACCACTTATCAGTAATCTGATTCTGACCTCATAGCAACAAGTTCATTGCAGACTCAACGTTGCAATTTTGTTAAAACACCAAAAATGAAACTAAGTTAAACTTTTGTTTCATTCAAATAGTCCAAGTCTGAGGATGCCAACAAAATGCATTTGTCATCTACGTGACAATATATAGGGATAATTGTGCAATAAATGACTTTCAGATGTTATTGGGTTTTAGGTCAGCAGTAAATACTTTTGCAATTCAATCGTTCTTTAAAATTTAGTCATAATAACTACTGGATGTGACATCTGATTACTTAGACCAAATCTTGGGGAAATTACAGTTAATTCTTTTCCTCCTTCCGTCTTTGTTTCTTTTCTTTCTTGTTTACAAGGAAACACAGGCTTAACAATGGAAGGAGGCCTTCTTTAACCGTTCAAAAGTTTGTGTAAGTAACCAGTAAAATGGGTAAGAGCACCCCTTTTATATAAAATCATTATTTGGCAGGCATAGTGAAATAAAACAAAATTGCCCACTTACTGAAAGATTATTCAATCAGATCAAAAGCATTTAAGCTAAATACAAAACGTAGGGGAATAGTTCGACTATGAATGTGAGACCTTAAACTGCATATAAGGCAAGTGGACAACCAAATCCAGTATAAGATGTAAGAGGTAGTTGTTGGGATCTCCCCTATTCATGATCTGTCAATCCCTCAGCCGTTCTCTTCTAGTTCTTTTTTCACTTAACTGTATGTGTCTAAACATGAGCGTATGGATTCTCTGGCCCTTGTTCAAGTGTACGAGACTTTGTAAAGGCCAAAGATTGATATTCATTCAGCACATATATTTGAACTGGTGGTGTGATGATAAAGCAATTTCATGTGTGATATGTAATGCTCATGCATACCTGTATAGATGTCAGTATAGCTGCTACATCATATATTGGGCTCCACTGATTTTGTAGAATATCCAAACAAATGCTTCCATCTGCGTAGACTGTTGGTTTCCAACATAAAAACTTAGCTGGAACTAATAGTTGGAGTAATAGTCAGTATAATGTCTACAATAAATAAAATTCTTCTACCGCAACTTACTATTTGGATGAAACATTCGAGAAACAAATCGCACAGTTGGAGGTTTGTTAGGATAATCCTCAGTAAACTGAAGAGTCAACTTGAACGTGCCTGCAAAGCTCAAATGCTTATTAATTTTAATTTAGCTAAAAGAAAAATAATAACAAAAAATGCAATGCTAGCTAATGAAAAATTGTTCACTCGGTTTTATTTTGATTTGAATGGGGTCGGGTGTCTACCTAGGTAACGTACATATGGCTGGCCTTTCTGGTGTCTCGGTGATCAAAACAAAATAAAGAAGAATAAGAATCACATCTTCTAAGAATGAAAGCCAATCTTTACCAAAGGAGGAAATTGAATTTAACTTTACAGCCGAAATCCAAACACAAAAATGGATTTGAATATCAACCAAAAAAAAAAGGGGACTAACAGTGTCACCTTGAGGTATTTAGCAGAACCTTCATTTGAAATTAGCTGGAAATGGCAAACATTTTAGGAACGATGATCCAGAGCCATATAATAAATTATAACCAGCATACTTGGATTCAGCTTGAAATTGAGTAGAAATATAAAGGTCTTCTTGTTCCAAGAATTATCAGATGCTCTTTGATTACTGTCAGTCAGTCTAGATTGTCCAAACAATCTTGGATTCTTTGAACTAAAATTGGCCTTAAAATGCACAGAGACTTGTATCTTCTTCATATATTGTGCTTTATTTAAGTGGTAACAAGGAAGAACCTTCTATTTTATTTAAAAAAAAAGGAAGCACCTCTCATTATTTGTTTAAAACTAGTACGAAAAAATTTCTCTAACGTTAAAAGCAAACAGGACATTCCAGAACGCAGATAGAAAACAAGCATATGAACATGCAGTTCACACGCTTGGGAAATTCTTTTCTTTAGGCAAAGTCCTAGTGTAAGAGTTACGCACCTCCATCCCATGGAGTATCATCAGGACTGCAATTCAGATAAAGTCAATCAGAAGCGTGGAGGTAGACATACAAAAAATGATAGGGAAAAAGGAAAAGCAATTAACTAAGTATGCAGAGAGGGAAGGCTGCATCTGCATCGCAACTTACCCGAAAATCACAGCATTCCAAAGCATTATATTGTTATCTTGCGGAGCACCACTTATCCCAGCAGGTGGGTCTTGCTGCAACCTCTTAAAATCCCTCATCAATCTCTTCCTTGCAGGAGTTGACATGGTTCACAACCTATAGACGCCAGCGATTTACTTCATAAGTCATCCATGTTTCATTAATTGTACAAACCACCGCGTACTTTGCATCAGTCCAAAACATGAAGGCAAAAATCTTTAGTAACATTAGCAGATATCCATCTAAAAGATAAATCTCAACTTACAGACTAAAATAACACTCAGTCTTGCTTGACCGTTGGGCATCCCATTATAAATTCATCAAGAAATGGTAACAATTCATATTTCCACATCCATTTAGATGATGTGCAGGATTTTAGGGAATCGACCAAACATTTTACCAACTAACCTTTCTACAACTCCAAAAGAGTAAAGAAATTGTTGAATCTAAAAATCTTAAAGAACAACTGTAGAATCCAAAACTCGTAACTTTATCTCCACTTAGCTTAATCACATCATCAAGCGTTAACCATAAATTTCAACAGACCGACTGGTTATCTATGACGCGAGCATGTCACACACATTCAAGTATCCCCACAATACAAGAAAAAGTTGGAATCGTACAACATCTACTAGACCAAGGGCCGAAAAAAAAAACAGATCTTTAAAATTCTGACCAGATCTAAACAAAAGCAAAAAAAAAAAAAAAACAAAGCATCTCACGAACCGCGATAGAGAAATTGAATCAAACCTGAGACCCCCAACCAAGTTACGTTACGTCAGAGAGAATGTGTATAGAGAGGAGTGAACTAGGGTTTTGAGGCGACCTTCGATTGAACTAGAGAAACAGAATCGAATTGAAGAATCAAGCTAAAGAGGTAAACAAAAAGAAAGAGAGAATCTCTTCTATTCCTGTAGAAAAGAGGAGCATGATTGACATGTGGCTTACTTGAAGGTAGATATTTACAGACATTTGCAACTGCGAAACTTTTTTTTTTTTAAGATTACATTATGTATACTGGCTTAGTCAGACTAATCCTCAGCCCCTATGATCCCACCCCAAGAATCTAGAGGATGTAAATCTGGAATCTCAAGATTTCTTAGGTTCCTACGTAGCTTGTACACTTCTGCATACAAGGAGTCTTCACATACTCTAGATTATTCAGTTGATGATTGATCACTAACTCCCCCTGCTCAGCATCAGGTTCCCATCAGCCCCCAGGTTCCTAGCAGCTCTAACTCTCACACTGCTGTTGGAAGCGAGGCGTCCGTAATTAATCCGATCAAGGAGCTTTACCCAAGAGGCTAGAGGATCATCAATAAGAACATGCCTATTTCCCCTCCTTTTGACTTGACTCGAACTCAAAACTTCCTTTAAGGGGAGAGTCTTAAGTGAGGAATCTGGATCAATTGGTCTACCCCTCGTTGTCAATTTAAGGTTAGAGCTTCAATTTTCAACTTTTGAAATATTATACTATAATATTTTTTTATATTATAATAATTAATTAAACCTTAAATAATATTTAAATATTTAAATATTATTAAAATGGATTAAAATATTATGTTATAATAAGATTAATTAAACCTTAAATAAATTTAAATATTATAAAAGAGATTATTCTTACAAAAAAAATTAAAATTTAATTTAAAACTTGTTAAATAAAATTGATTTATTTATTTTAATTTTTAAGATTATATTAATTTACAAAAATTTTACGATTAAATTAATCTGCTTAAAAATTCTAATAATCGGTTTAAACAATAAGATATCCCCTAAAACAATATTTTGAGTTGGTATAAAATCCAATAACTTTTAATGATGTAAGAAATTTTAACTTTATTCTCTTTTATTGTTCGAAAGATTTTGTATTTTGAATAAGACTTAAAAAATAGACGAGTTATTTTATGCGAGCAACTTGTTCTTTGTGATATGCAAGACAACGAAACTTTTCGGAATCAAGATTCTCTTGTGCAGTTAATGACAAGAATGCGCATATGGAGCTTACATTGCTCATGACATGCAGCCTCAGCCTCAGCCTCAGCCTCCAACTTCATCATTCCTTCGTGCTTATCCGTATATTCCACGCAATGAGTCCTGTCATTTTGTACAAATATCGCCAATAGAAGAAACTGTTTAATAATTGCATTTAAAATAATTTATACAATATGAATCAAAATGGTTTATGTAATTATAAAATATGTTATTACAGTGCTCTAAAAATATAAAGTTGTAAATGAAAAATTATTTAATAATTTTTACATCAAATTTGAAATAGTTTATAAGATAAGACAATCTATTACTAAATTACCTTGAAAAAATAACTAATGAATCGAAAGCTCTTCTTCAAAGACATGCAATGTTGCCACTATCAACGCTCAAGGATTGATCTCACGCAAGAATTCCAAGTTCCCAACTTGAAAATTGAATGTGGAAAACCAACTAATAATTAGTCGCAAGATGATTATTGATTATATTAATGAAAAATAAGTCGTTTAATTAATTCCCCGTTGCATGCAGGCTTGTAATGTGTGATGTTACCCCTATTTGACAATTAGATGATTGCATAAACTATTAGCTGAAATTTGACTAGCAGATTGTATTAGCTGTTTGTCATTTGATGTTTGGTAAAATTAATTGTTTAGTATTAACTGTTTATGTGTAAAATGACTAAAGAGATTATAAGGGTATGAATATTATATATCTTAATATTTATGAATATTCTTATAGAAATTTATATTTTAGATATTTAATTCTACAAAAATTAATTTTATAACTCTAATAAAAAATGTAGAACATATAATAATAATAATAATGATGATGATGATGATGATGATAATAACAATACTAATAATAACAACAACAACAACAACAACAACAACAACAATAATAATAATAATAATAATAATAATAATAATCTAATGTTAAATTTTCTATTAATATGAATGATGTAGCAAGCTACATTATATTAGTATTTTTTATATAGTATGTATAAATTTTATTATTTAATAAATTAAAAATGACTTAAAAATTTTATAAGGTCACGATTAAATATTTAATTTTACAGAAATTAAAATTTTGACAATAATAAAAATAAATAAAATAAAATTTACAAAAAATTTACAAATATTTCTAACCTATTATTACATAAAGGGTAAATTTGACTTTTAATACTTAAAATGTTAGCTGATTGATGTTCATCAATGGCTATTTATGTTAAATAAACTATTGGAAAAGCCACCCACAAAACATCTTTCATGACTGTTTGAAAAGTCAAACAGCTTATGACAACCAATCAGCTAAAAAATTAGTTGATTGGTTGTCTACTAAACGAAGCCGTTGTGCTCCTATCTATATCTGGTAAGAATCTATCACATGATTAAATTAGTGTTTGATTGTAAAATAAAAAAGTATTTTTTTAGTAGATATAATTTTTTTGGCAGCTAAAATATAACTTTTTAAGAAGCTCAAATTTGAAGTTTCTCAAAAAAGTACTTTTTCAAGTAAATCAATTAATGGGCCTATTTTTTAGTCCTTTTACTGTTCCATTTTACACACAATTCTCACAATATCCACAAACACATCTTCACGTTTATTTTGAGATTTATATAATATTATTTGACTTATATATATATATTTTTATATTTATTTTTATATTATTTTTACTTATGTTATAATCCATATAAAAGATTTAGTTAGATATATTTTTATATATGTTTCATATGGTTTAAAATTATATAATAATTAATATATTGTGCTTTTTTATATTGTTAAATATATTTTAAATAATATTTATATGCATAAATAATTTTTATTATAAAATAAAATATAATTAAAATTAAAAGTATTTTTTATTTTTATGTTGTCAAACAATTTATTGTATGAACCTCTTTCAAAACGCTCTTTTTTAAATAACAGTTAAATAATTAACTAGTTTTTTAAAAAAACTTTTCTTAGAAAAATTCTACTAACAAAAGTTTTATTAATAAAAGTTCTATTGATATAAATTATACGATCCTCACTGCTTAAATGTTTTGACAACAAAAGTAGAACCGAAGTTATAAGGTGGTCAGGGAGTCCTGTCATAAGTTTATCCCTCGCAGATTTACTCTAAAACAGGCTCTTACTTTAGATGGATTGCTAGTACAAGGTAATTAAGGGGATCTTCTTCGCTTATATATTTTTATTCTTTCTTTCAATCTTTAAATATTGTTGACGATGCTGTTTAATTAATAACATGTAGTGCATTAGTCTTGACTATGTGCAAAGAATACGATTACACATGAATAAATTTAATTTTTAGGAATTAATGATGGATTTCAACAAATTTTGAATTTATACTTAAACATGTTATCGTGTATGATGTACTTTTTAGATTTATAATATGGTACAAATACAATTGTGTTACATTTTCTAAGTTTATATCCTCATCATTTACAAACCGTAAACTTCAATTTACAATTTAAATGACACCATGTGCATCTTTAAGCATCAACTTCGTATATATACAACCATGCATTATGCGATAAATAATCACCTTATTGAACATAATCTTTTTGTTAAACAATCCTTTGGTTTGATCATGTACTATTAAGCATAGGCCGGCTAAATATAGAACTACATAAACAAAAATGAATTAGAAGTACATATTTAATAGGTTTCATCAAAATCCCTTAAGTGGCTTGATCCCTGTTATCTCCAGAGGATGTAGGTGCACCTTTGGGAGCAGAATAAGGCAACGGAGATGGCAAAAACACCAAATTTTCTGACTGATGAGGATTGGTTGACGAAGTTGTTTTGTTCAGGTAGCTTGTTGCACATGCATTGACTTTAGATGTTGCTGAATAGCTACTAGCCACTGGAAAGTTCCCACCACCCCACTTTAACTTTTGTGCAAAGTTGTCTATGCTTCCCTGATTTCCGCTGCCAATGGCGGCGCTACAACTGTTGCCATCGCTGCTGGTGCCAATGATAGATGTGAGAGCAGCTGCTAAGGCTGATTGGAAGCTTGGATCCGCCGTGATTGCCTTTGTTGCAGCAGTTATAGTGTCCGATAACGACTGTTGTAGAGGTCGAGTTGGGTGGCTTTTTTGGATATAGGACTGATAAACATTGTTATTATCTGCCACTATTCTTTCAAGGTTCAACGTCCTAAATGGGTTTCTTTGGTAAGGTTGAGAACCACAATTGTAGCCAAAGAACATGTTGCTCAAAGGCATTGTTGCATTGGATTCAGAAGAACTGAAGTTGAGACTTGTGGAAGAAAATTGTGATAGTGGAGAGTAAGTTGAAGAAAACCTAGTGAAAGGAGACGAAGAGGATGGGGTTGAGGTTAAGTCAAGTGTGATCGTTTGGTGGGAAGAAGAAGAAGAGAGGGAAGGGTTGCTCTGTATGTAGAAAGGCTTCAGCTTTGAATTATCGGATAGATAGAATTTTAGTCCATGAAGATCAACAAAGTTTTTGGTGTTGATGCTGGTTGATGACAATGAGTTGGGTCCAGAGGAAGATGACGAGCCAGATAAAAGCATGGAAGCAGCTGCAGAGGTTGTGGAAGCCATAGCTGTAGCTGAAACTGGAAGTGGATGGTTGTGTGTTCCTTCGTAGGTAGTGATTAAGATGGACATATCCTCAGCACATCTTTGCACCTGATTAGATTTCCCAAAGAAGAATTTGTAAAAATGCAATAAATGGCATTAAAAGAAGCAATAATGCACGAGATCCCTACTTCAATCATGAAGGTAGATTGTAGCATTAAAAAGAATGAATGGTGATTGTCAGTACCTGTTTCCTCACTGGACATGTTGGTCCTACAGTACAACGATAGTAAGCTCGAGGGCATGGGTTTCCTTTTGCAATCTTCTGACCATATTTCCTCCATTGGCAGCCATCATTCATCTGTATACATTATCAAAAAAAAAAAGAGAACGTCACGTAATAACAAAGTTGTATATTCTTATCACTGAATAGACTAGTTGTATAAGAAATTAAAAGACTAACAGTTGGAGTATCGCATCTAGCTTTCAAAGAAACTCTAACTTTCTTGACAGGGCTTTGTTGAAGGACTTCATCGTCTTCACTTCGAGCTGTCTTTGGAGCCTTGTTCGGCATTCGGGTCTCCTCAGACTCTTCGTTAGGTTCTTCAAAGCTGTTCACCGCCGGACTTGGCTTTTCGTCACTAATTGTATCTGATTCAAATTTGCAGTCTAGTCCAAGAGACAGGCCTTTTTTGGTAACTTGATCATCATGTTTCCCGCTGCTAGAAGGTTTAGCATTATTCTTGGTGTCACTTGGAAAACCTAAGGTGAGTGAAACAAGCTCGGCGTCTTGATCAGTTGCTTGATGATTATTTTTTGTTTCAGTGGACATGTTGGCTTCTTCTTGATGAACAATATCATAGAATTGCATTTGCAGAGTTTGGTATTCCTTCATTATTTGATTTAAATAAGTTTTTAGTCTTTGGTTTTCTTCTCTCACCTCACCCATTTCAGCTCTAGCACATTCAAGCTTTATGTCCTGCATTGCATATCATCAAGAAAACAAAAGTCATTTATAAAAAAAATATAGTATTTTACTCATTAATTATTCAACGTAACAAAAGACAATGTTCATACCTACATCAAGTTTGGGTAAAATTTTATTCTGCTACATTACCTAATTTCATCACTTACTATACTAGTTTATCTAAATTTTAAGAAGATTCACACTTGTTGATATTATTAATGCCATTATCAACTCAACATAAATTATTAATAAAATACCAAAATTTTAATTTAGAGAATATTTATCAAAATTTGTCTCGTTATAATATAATTTGATATGAAAATAATTTTATTTATTTGAGGTGAGAAAAAGGAAAATATTAACCAAAGAATGATTATAAACATAATTACGAAACCCTTAAGCCTATGATCTTTTAATTATTAGAATCTAACTTGTCATTTAAAATAATTTAATATGAAATGCAAACTATATTATAAGAGTACAAAAACTCCATTCATGCCCAATTTTATATATTATAGTAAAGACATATAAATTTATTTCATAAAAATAAGATTCTTAATTTATTTAGTATTGATCAACAATTGCGATCAAATCATAATCATTAAATCTTTTCTTTCATTCAAATATCTATATAACGAAGAAAAGCTTAAAATCCTCTATTAAAATATTTTTAGTAGAATCTTCTAATATTTTTTAATTCTGCTAAAAATTAACTACTCTGATGTACAATCCTTCCCTTTCCTAAAAAAAATGTTGTATAATGTATTAGGTATAATCTTATATATGTAGAGTCTTCCATCGAGATGCGTGCATCTACCGTGTTTAAGGAGAAAAGATCTTCTGTCTAATATTACTCTGTTTTATTCTGTCTCATAGAATCTCAACCATTTATTTTACGAGACCCATACGGGACCTACATAAATAAATGACTGAGATTCATTGGACACAATAAAACACCATAATATTGGAGGGAGGATCTGAACTCGTGCTTAAGTGGAACAAGTCTTGTATAGTGTAAGACAATGAATCAGTTCGTATAAACCATTCGAGATAACAGTCAAGAAAATCAAGAGGGACATGCTGTTTTTCATTTTTCTTCATTTGGATCGATCTCAATTCCTACATATGCTTCTGACATGTATTAAAAAAAAAGGAAACGCTTCTAACCTGTTCCTTCTGGCCTGAAGAAGGTTCGTTTGAATCAGGTCCCATACTCGCCCTGTCCTCGGGATCAGGTTTAGCAGCTAGCTGTTCAGGGATCAGAATAATACTGTTATTAGAGGGCTCAAGAAAAAGATAACAAACCCAAAAAGGAAGGAGCTAGCTACTTAAAAGTTTTTTCAGGTAATTAGGGCCTTTCACAAGTTGTAGGGAAAAAAGTCAAGGGCCAGCGAGTTCAAAACAAAAAATGAAAGAACCCAAGCAATATCTATGCATATATAACCTCGCGAGGCAAGTTGCAGGGTCTTAAAAGTCGTAGTTTCTCTCTGATCACGGTCAAGAATATCATACAAATCAAAATTTTGGACGAGACAAAAACTTGAACTGTAATAAATTTAAGTCAATTAAAACGACTTTGGGACCACCAAAGTTGTCTGGGTCTTTTCTTTGCCTTCCAGATCCAACCTGGATTACTCAAAATATCTGCACATATTCATGGTGATTAATTAGAGTGTCTCAAAAATCATATAGGTCAATGTTTAGTTGTCATCTTTTGTCAATTGTACAATCCGCTTACTTTTCCTGAAAACGAAATTGGCCTCAGTTTCTACGTGGTACACATCATGCAGGAACATCACATATCCAGATTACTTCTATCTCATAGCGCTTCTTAATCCTATCAAGCGTTCAATATCTTAAAAGCATGCTTTTTTCTGTCAGGATTTTACCTGTTTTGTTATGTTCTTATTATTCCCGTCTTCTGGAGAAGAGGATTTCAGATTGCTTCCAACCTGAGTTATACATAGCAAAAAAAAAAAAGGAGTAATTCATGATCGATCTTCACTGAAAAAGCGATATTCTCAGTAAAATTTATCATAACATACAGAAAGCTGAAACTTAAGAAATTCCGAAAAAAGGGCAAAGGAGACAACAACAAGCTTTCTTGTTGCTTTTAATCTATGAAGTGGGCAAAATTCTGAAACATTCTGTTATGCATGCATGTGTATCTTAAATCAAAAACTAAACTGATATGAGCTGATAAAATACTTCGCAGGAGATGCTATAAGCAGCTTAACTTCGTCCGAGAAAAACCAATAGATTATAATGGTAGGAGAGTATATTACATTCATTTTTATTTCACTAACATGTAATAATCCTTTAGACTTCCTAGAAATCCAAAAGTACCCCACCTGGACAAGAAACCACTGTTCAACTATGCTGAGTTCCCGAGGAAGAAGGAGAAAATAGAGAAAGGAGAAGATAAAGGGTTACAAAATAACCTTATTAGCAATTGTGTCTTCTCTGCAACCACCTTCCTGACCAACATAAAAATCAGCTCCTTTGTCTTCCTTGGCAACTTCTTCAGGACCGGATCTTCCCTCCATATGACCTTATCTTTTGATGAATTGATCTGCTATTCTCTTCTTTTTCTTGGTTTACCATCTCAAAGAGAACCTTGAAGCACTTGTATATATAGAGAGAGCATCCAGTATTTGACCTGTTAAAGTGAAATTCAAAACCCGCATGGGGCTTACCTAGGAAGGACATAAGCACCAAACAAAAATGTCAACGCTCAAAGCCAATTGCAGTAAAGAAACATCTCTACAACTAATATTTTATGCATACTTTTGGTAATAAGCTAAGAACTTGAAGAATTCAACTAAGACTATTATTAAGACAAGTTGCACATAAAAGAAAAAAGGAGGGGCTGAAGCTAGTCAAGATTCAAGGGTCCTACTCATCTTTGAAGTTTCTTAATTAGAAAGTCAGGTTCATTATATGGTCAATCTTTTGGCTCTTTTATCCGTTTGTAAGACTGAGGTGTTTTTTATTTTTTTCTTCTTCAAGCTGATTAGGAGTAGGGTTTTATAGTGATTACCGTTTGGGTCGTTGCTATTGGGAAATATATGTTTTAGACATTTAACATAAAGTTATTATTTATTTTAATTTTAATTTTTAATCACCATATATTATTATGACTAATGTTTTAGAAATTAATTTATCTTAAAGGTATTATCTATTTTAAATTTTAAGTTTTTAATCATTCCATATTATTATGACTTTTACTAATATTCTTAGCAAAAATTCTAATCGACATTAACATAATTTTTATTAGACATATAACTAAAATAGTGTGCGTATTTAAATTTAAATATTAAATAAAAAGTTTTATTAACGAAAGTCTAAAATGTAGCGATTATCAAAATTCAAATATTGAATTATAAGATTTGATAGTTCAAGAAATATAATAAGAAATAACATCCCAAAAAATATTATATTATTGTTGCTAATTAAGATTATTATGATCTTATTTGAAATATGGTCATTTGCATCAATTTTACTTAACTTGTTGAGCAGAAGTTTCAATTAATTATACAATATTTGAAGGCCGTTGAATTTCATTAGTTTAATTTCAATTAGTAGATAGCTAGGGAATATGTTTGAAGCTTTTGGAAGCTGCACATGCCAAGATGATGATCAATTTCTTGATTATATATATATATATATATATTGGTGAAGATCCATTTGACTCTCCCCCTTCAAGTTTATGTTCAATTTTTATGTTCTAATGAGCAAAATCAAATAAAATTTCTTTTTTTCTTTTCAAATTCCTGGTTAGATAGACTTGGAAATTCCGAGAAAAAGATACAACGGACTGCAAAATTTCCTAATAAAATTGATGATACAGATACAACATATTAAACAAGGTTAACTATTTTGAATTAGGTTGAAGCCTTTGAATACAGCTGATGCTTGAACGATTGTTGAATTAGGTTGAACTAAATTATTAGTATAAGTATTTAGAGACTCAGATAGTTGATGAATAATGTAGTTAGGCACTTGGACGAATTTGTTAATTTTTTTTGACCGGATAGGAATTGCGATTAGTTTGCTTGAGTACAAGCAAAATTCTAAATGCGAGGAGATTTGATGTGAATGAAAAATACACATATTATCTTGGTACTTTACTATATTTTCTGCCAAATTACCTTAGTTTTGATTGGTTTTATGTCTCTTTTTAGGTATTTATGGAAGAAGTTGGTTGATGAATGACATAGCTAAGAATGAAAGAGATTGTAAGGTAAAATATGAAGAAAATACCACTCTTTTACTAAGCATAGTCTGGCGCACAATCATGTGCTGCATGTCTTTCTTGGATACGAAATACTTAGATATACGATCTAACACACGAGCTAAAGGGAGGAGATGCGGTGAAAGTAACAGTTACAAAAAGGTTATATATGTTAGAGAATATATAAAACCAATTGAGTTGGCCTCATACAACATCTTAAGCTATTGTGGTGAAATGGTTGCTTAATATGGTATCAGAGACTTTATGACCAAACGGTCATGAGTTCGAATCCTATCACCCACTTATTCTAATTAAAATTAAGCACAAGGTAAAGTAGGCTTGTGCAAGTTTTAAGCCCAAATAGCTTTCACTTGAGGGGGTGTGTTAGAGAATATATAAAACCAATTAAGTTAACCTCACACAACAACTTAAACTATTGTGGTGTTAGAGAAATGGAATTATATATATGAACCCTCATCTCTCTTAGAATTTAGACAAAAAGTTGCACAACTTAGAATATGGGCATGCCCTAGCTAGGTCGAAGTCAAACATAATTGATAAAAATAAGTAGAAATTAGGGTTTTGTTTTGTTTTTTTTCACTTTCATTTTAGACTTTATTTTTAGCCATAGTTAGTAGCTACCTATGAACGGAGGGTCTAGGAAAATATTTTAATGTTGTTTTGAATAGATAGAGAGACGTGAGTCATTCCGAAAAAGTGATCACAAATAAAAGACAAAGGATTTACTATTTTCTAAGAAAGATGAAGAATTTTATTAAAGGATACCTTAAAATAAGTTCTTTTAATTCCTAATTTTATCCTTTTTTTGTATTTTTAAAGATTATTTGTAGCTAATTACTTTAATAGATTAATAACTTTTTATAAATATATTCTAAATTCATATAAAATGAAATTTGAGAGAGATGGACTTATTTTAGATATTTCTTTCTTAAATTATTGTGCAGTGTTCTTATTATAATTTAGAGTAGAAGATATTTGGTTTAGTATTAATTCAATCAACCTAATTTCATTTTATTATTAGTTAGATAATAATAATTAGAGGATTATATGCGTGGTTATTAGTTTCTTGTGAGATTAACCCCTACCATCAGTTTATTAGTACAAAATGATAAATCCACTTATTTAAATTGAGTATTAAACTTAATTTTAACTCATCATCTACAAAGCGTAGCTTTCAGCTGACATTTTCTCCCTTTTAAATCTTGTAAGATTGGGAGACTAATTGGTCTTCAAAATTTTCTCTTAGAAAGAAGGTAACTGTTGGTAGTTTACAAAATTAACGGTCACTTTATATAACTCCCGTATCAGTTATTTGTCCTAGCCAGGGGATTAAAGGATGAAAAAAAAACAGATCATAGGATGATAATTACGAAACAAAGAAAATACGTTTTTCTTCTTCTTCCATTCTCTCTCATGTGAAGCAATCATCAAAGGCTTAGAGTTTTGGGGCGTGAATTAATCGATGACTCTAGTAGCCTACCGAAATCCGACGACTAGCAAGCAGCAAATCGATCCAGCACTTCCGCATTAAGGTCAGTCCTTATAAGTCTACAAAATGAAATCCATGAGTCTAAGTTCATGTATAAAACTCTTTAGTCATACACCATGTAATGTAGACTCAAAACAAGAAACAAACTCAACCTTCATGTTGGAAGTAGAAGTCAAAGAAATATCTTAGTTCTCCTATAAGATATAACTCTATAGGTAAACATGAAGATATAGCCTGGCATCGATTTCTGTGAATCAACAGACCTAATAAAATCTGATCTGTGTAACTTATTACCTCCAGATTGTCCATTCGTCCGTACATAAGAATGTTATCTTTGGTCCTTTGAAGATACCTCAATACTTTATCTGCAGCTATCTCGTGATCTAATCCTAGGTCACTATGATATCTACCTAACATTCTAACAACAAATATAATGTTAGGTCTTGCACTAACCTGAGCATACATTAGGTTTCTAACTACAGAAGTATATGAAATATTTTTCATTTGTTCCCTTTCAAAATCATTTTTAGGGCAATCTTCCAAATTGATCCTTTCCCCTTTCATAATGGGACCTACATTAAGTGAACAATCTTTCATCTGAAATATCTCTTATTAATATAAGTTTCTTGAAGCAAATCCAAAATACCACAAAATATGTCTCGTTGAATCTTAATGTTAATGACATAAGACGCATCACCCATATCTTTTATTTCAAAATTCTTAAAGAGAAATTGTTTCACATCATGTAACAAAACCCTATCATTGGTTGTAAATAATATGTTATCCACATATAATTAAAGAAAACAAAATTTACTCTTACTAACCTTTTGGTATATATATTGATCCATGATATTTTCTACAAAACCGAATGATGAGATAATATCATGAAATTTCAAATACCATTGGTGGGATGCTTGTTTCAATTCACATGTGATCTTTTAAGCTTGCAAACCAAATGCTCACCATTATTAGAGGAGAATCTTTTTGATTGTTTTATGTAAACCTCTTCCTCTAAGTTAACATTTAAAAAGCCATTTTTACATCCATTTGATGCAATTCTATGTCAAAATGAGCAACCAATGCTAAAATTATACGAAGTGAATCTTTTCTAGACACAGGGAAAAATATGTCTGTGTAATCAATTCCTTCTTTTTGAGTGAATCTTAAGCAACGAGTCTTGCCTTGCATCTTTCAATGTTGCCTAATAAGTCTTTCTTTGTCTTAAATACCCATTTACAACTTATTGGTGCTCTTTTAGGCAACTCAAAAAGATCCCAAACATCGTTATTCTTTATGGAATTCATTTCTTTCTTCATGACATTAAACCATAAATTTGATTCATTGCAACTAATGGCTTGTGAAAAGGTTTCAGGATCATTCTTAGCTTTTATGTTGTTGTTAGATTCTTGTATATATATAACATAATCATTAGTAATAGTTGATTTCCTTGTTCTAGTAGATCTCCTTAATGTTGCACCAACATCCTCCTGTAAATTCTGTTGTTCAACTGATTGTTAAATGCTTTAAGTTAATTCCTAAATAACTGGATCTACTAGATTATCAACAATTTATGGAATTTCTTGATTGTCATTTATGTTTATAATAGGCTATTGGATTTCAACAGTTGGTTGTACAACGTCTATTTGAACTTGAGGATCGTTATGAATGACAATAATCTTACTGTTTAAGGTGAAAGGTTAAGTATGCAGATGATCATTATTAAAAACTATATCTTAAAATTGATCCCTCCCACTATTCAAGTCATTCTTAAGAAATTTTGCACTTCTTGATTCCACAATTCTACTGTGATGTGATAGACAATAGAACTTATATCCTTTACACCTTTTGACATATCCAATGAAATACCCACTTTTGGTTCTCAAGTCCAATTTCTTCTCTTATAGATTATAAATTCTTATTTCAGACGGACATCTCCAAATGCACATATGTCGCAAACTCGATTTCTAACCTTTAAATAACCCAAATGACATCTGTGAAATAGCTCCTTAGTTAGTACTCGGTTTAATATATATACAACTGTCTTAAGAGCTTCAATCTACAAGGAATTAGGAAGGTTGGACCTACTCAGCATGCTCCGTATCATGTCCAATAATGTTTGGTTTCTTCTTTCTACCATATCATTCTTGTTTAGAGATCAGGCATAACGTATTCGACTATTATCCCATGTTCTTGAAGATACCTCGAAAATGGACCAGGTGCTTATATCACATTGGTTCTTTACTTTAGATTTGAATATTTTGAAAGCATCTAGTACTTCATTCTTGCTATGAAGCAAGTAGAGATATGTATATTGTGAATAATCATCTATAAATGAGATGAAGTATTTCTGACCATACGAGTCCATATCTGGACTACAAATATCTGTATGTATGATTTCTAATATGTTTGAACTTCTCTTGGCACTTTTCTTTGATTTGTTGGTTTGCTTTCCCTTTATGTAGTCTACATAAGGTTCAAAATTAGCAAAATTCAAAATTCAAAGTACTAAGTACTCCGTTAGTTACCAGTCACTTAATCCTTTCTATAGAGATATGTCCTAATCTCTGATGTCATAACATAGAGGAATTTTCATTCACAAGACAATGTTTTATTCCAACATAAACATGTGTTGCATTGTAATAATTATTATCTTGTAAATTAAAATGGAAAGACCATCAAATAATGTACCATTTCCAACAAATTTATATTTATAATTTAACTTTAAAGATTTTTTTTGAAAAATGAAAGGAATATCCAAATGGTATAAATCTTGAATTTAAATCAATTTTCTAGAGAAATTAAGATATAAAATGTCTTTTCTAACTTTAAAATAAAACCAATACATAAAATTAAATTGCAACTCCCAACAGCTTCCACACATGATCGTATCTTGTTTTTGGATAAAATACATTGCTCACTTCCTACGGGCTTCCTTGGGTTTGCAAATCCTGCAACGCAATTGTAATATAGATTGTATAACTAGAATCAATCCACCATGTGTCATGAAAAACTTCAGCCATATTAGATTCAAAACAAACCATGGAGATTAGAATACCTTTCTTTTCACATCTTTCCTTATGTTTGACACAATCCTTCTTCATATGTCCTTTTTTCTTGCAAAGTAGATTCCTTCTGAATGACAGATTGGGTTGGTATTTGACCTTTTCCCCTTGAGTTGACTTGATTTTTCTTCTTTCTTTGAACATCCAGTGTGCACTCTGCAAACTGTCTCGCTGTTCCATTGACAATCTCCCTTCCTTCTGAACACACATTATCATTAATTCATTTGTTAACCACTTATTCTTATGTGTAATATAAGAGATTTTAAAGATCCAAATAGTGATGAAAGGGTGTTTAAAATGTAATGCATAAGGAAAGAATTAAACACCTCAACTTCAAGTTTCTTTCACTGAGCTACAATATCTCTCATCTTCATAATGTGCTTACGTACACCTTGGACACTGGTTAGCCTTGTAAATAAAAACTTCACAATTAGGGTGCTTGCAAGTGCTTTGTTTGAAGTTTTAAATTGCTCATCAACAGCCTTCAGTAGAGCATGGATATTGTCATGCTGTTCTATGAAACCACAAATGTCAGTAGAAATTTTGGTTTTAATGAACATCACATTTAGCCTATGTTTAGTTGAGCTTATGTCAATAGAGTTTTTATCAGTAGAGCTTTTTCTGTAGATCTTTTCTAAGAAGAACTTTTTTAAAAAGCCAGTTGATTGTTTATCTGTCATTTAAAAAAGAGCTTTTGGCTTTTTTTTGAAAGAGTGTTTTACAGTAGACTTTGATAACATAAAAATAAAAATACTTTTAATTTTAAATATACTTTATTGTAATAAAAATTATTTATGCACATAAAATTATTTAAAGTATATTAAACAATATACAAAGTACAATATATTAATTATTATGTAATTTTAAATCACATGAAACATAAATGTAATCAAATCTTTTATAAGGATTATAACTTAAGTAAAACTAATATAAAAATATTAAAACATATAAAAAAGCCAAATAATATTATATAAATCTCAAAATAAATATTCAAGTTGAGTAAATAGTTAAACACATCATAAATTATGCATTTTATTGTAATCGAAAAGATGAGTTTGCAAGATAAATGTAAAAAGGAGGTTGTGGGAATTGTGAGAATTATGTATAAAACATAAGGAAAAAAAGGACTAAAAAATAGCTCAATAATTTATATGAAAAATCTACCCGAAAAAGCTATTTGAGAGGCTCTTTTGAGAAGTTCCAAATTTGAGCTTATTTAAAAATTATATTTTAGCTATCATAAAAGCCATATTTATTAAAGAAATACTTTTTTATTTTATGGCCAAACACCCTTTTTCTTAGAAAAGGCTTTTGGGGTTAAAAAAATGTTTATTGACCTCATAAAAATCCATCCAAACTTTCACTTAGGCAATTAGATTGCTCCAAATATTCATAAACAGTAATTTCAGCTGTAGTACTAGCCTCTGTTGCCTTTGGTAGTTTGTCATTTTAGATACATAATTAATATTCATCCATCCTAGATAAAGAAGAATTCTCTCATTCCAAATTTTATAGTTTTCACCCCTCAATTTGAAAATTTCACAACTTGTATAAGAGAAACTAACAATTTAAATAACTGCATAATTTAAACATATATGCTAGTTATATACACACACACACACACACACACACACACACACTAAAAGACATAAACAAAATGACAAAAAGTTTACCTTGTGGCAAAATTTTAATTCAAACATATTTATTATAAATTTTATGATAAAACTATTAAATTATACACTAATTTTTAATATTTTTGGAAAAATTAAAAAATAATTTAATATTTCATCCTAACTAATTATTCCAATAGAATAAAAAAATTTGTAAAATAAAATTTATTATATTAAAACAACAATAATTAAATATTTCAACATCATAGAATGACTAGCGTCTCAAACCGACCAGCATCTGATTTGTTATTAAACTTGTCAAACAGATGTATTGGTATTTTTTAAAATTTAATTAATACTTTTTCTTTTTTTAAAATTATGTTCATATTTTATTTATTTCTTTTAGAAGGATGTTGATATCATAATTGCATAAACTAAAGCAATGTTTCACGTAATTGATTTTTTAATAAATGCAATTTTTTATGAAGTGTGTATTAAACTCTAGTTTTATTGAAATGTTGAAAAGTAGTGTAATTCTTGATTATTTGTTTAAATTTAAAATTTTAGGAAATGAAAATTGTATTTTATTATTTTTAGTTTTTTTTGGGTATATAAATAAAATGTCAGGAAATGATAAAAAAAGGCAAGGGGGGGATATGGTTAGTTTAGTACGAGTACATAAGAACCCTTCTGCTTCCCCCCTGTTAGTTTATGCCCTTGCAGCCAATTTAATTTGGTTGTAAATAATTGTATGACATTATTATTCATTAATTAAAGGCATTCTTTATCTTTATGAATTTTTTAATCATTTAATTATTATTCGTAAAGATAAAATCATTGGAATAATTATTGTGTAATTGAAATTATGATGAGATCATAATTTATGAGATTCAATTTACACTTATGTATTATTCCTAAATGTTCCTAATTGTAGTTTCATCAAGACTGGATATTGATGAAACGGTAAAATTAGCACACATTATGTTTCTTTCTTATGAAGAAAGTAATTGATCTCATTAATTAAAGTATAGAGATACTT
>JANPWT010000007.1:26741679-26755452 GCA_024678245.1 Erythroxylum densum
TTAATTTAAAAACAAAAAGTTAATTTTTAAATTGTTTATTTTAATACAATAAAATAATTTATTAATAAATATTATATAAGAGATTAAAATAAATTTATTTAATTAAAAATAATTAATCTTTAAACTTTATCTAATATGTAATTATTATCAATGACAAAAATATAACTATATTGACATTAACAACTAAACATAATTTTGTTTTAATTTCAAAGAAAAACTGAAAGTCTCGAAGGTTGTAGTTTCGTAAAAATTATATTCGGTCTTAGTTGCTTTGACTTGTTTCTGTCGGTTGTTTAATACAAAGTAATTGTGTCAGCAACTATTAATTTTTCAGAAAAATGTAAACAAAAAAAATAAAAAATCAATTTGTGTCAGCAATTGTTAATTTTTTAGAAAAACGTAAACAGAAAAATTAAACAAGTAATAAACAAATTAACAATCAAGATTTGGTAACACAATTCGACAAATCTTGTCTACATCTGCGAGGCCTTCACCCCAACTTAATCACTTTCATTAAAGAACAACAGTTTTACACAAAGCTTTATTAAATTGACATCGCTCACCTCTTGACATTATCCACTCATTCTCACACCTCGTAAAAGTATTTCACTTAAAAAAATAAGACCACCTCGTGCTAGCCTCAACAGAAGATTTTTGCAACAATGATTGATAATAAAGATGATAATAAAACAACTCAAGTGATTGAATCTAAAGTGACATAAACAAAGAAAACATTTAAGATAAAAACATTCCCTTGAATTTGCAGCTTCATCAACCCGAAACCATAGGAAGTTGTCTAACAAGAATTCTGTTGTGAACGTTCAAAATAATCACTGAAGCATCCTATGCATAGCAGCCACAAAACTCATCAAACAAATAAGTGTTTCATCACCAAAACCTCACAAAAATACAGCTGCAACCACACTCATATGTTGGATGTTTCTCACTCAAAAACAATCACTGGACAGTCCAAAAATTCATGCACACAGTGGTGAAAAACACAGCTGCCAAAGATGAATAAGATCAACAAAAAATCCAGTTATCAAAGATAGCTACAATCACTGAAATAGGTTGTCAAAGATAGCTCCAAAATCATCCAAAAATTCTACACATTATCTTTGTTAAGATATGGCGATCTTATCCCAAATAAATCCTATCTTCACTAGAATTTTATCCTTCATGCAATCTTATCTTCAAGAATCTCACACAAGGTAGATTACTAATCATAGTGATATTCCACATACATCCAACTATGACCAATTACAAAAAATGCCCAAAATTAATTAATAAGATATCTTAATCAGCTCTCCCTTTTTGACATTATTTGTCACATGTAAGAACTCCCCCTTAAGAAGATAATTGAACACTCCCCCTTAATTGAATATCGAGTTCCAACTAACATCAAGTTGACATAAACAATTGTTAAGTTCACATAAGCTGAAAATATCTAAAAAATAGCCAAAGAAACAATAATCCCAAATAAAAAATTATCCAATCATCCAAGTTTTTCCCCATTGGAAAAAAATGATGCCAAAAAGAACAATGCCTTAAATACGATCAATCTCAACAAATAAAGAGACATAAAAATTTGCAAAAGGTGCTACACAAAACCAAGATGACAATTTACCTTTAGTCAAAACACTGGCCAACATATCATTACTTAAATCAAAACCATCCACATACTATTGATTAAATTCATAGAACCCAAAAATGCATTCAACGAAATAGAATAACTCCCCCTTATATAAATCATATGAAAGCATAAAATTGTATCATCTGACACTCCCTTATCCAAATCACAATAAAATTCTCGAACCAACTTAGCATCAAATTGTTGTGGCAATAAAGAAGCATATAACAAATTTCTCTCAGTTAATAAAACATCCATATTAACTCGTTTATACTCAGCTAAATTTATAGGATAATCAGGAACAAATCTGGTTGAAGCGATAATATCCCATCAATAAATACAGTCCTCACCTGGGCCATGATTTCATCTTTAGTGTCAAAGAAGAAATCTATAAAAGAAACCTTTACAAGTCCAAATAAATCGTCTCTCTTCTGAAGATGTTTTCAAGCATCCATGACATCTGAATGAGAAGAAAATTTCAAAATGGCAAATCCACAATTCATTCCTTCATTGTTACTGTCTTTTACCAGCATGATATCCTCAATATTCACAACTCTATAATGTTTTAGTCTCTCTTTGAGCAGAGGTAGAAGAGTAGGAATAAACCTTGCTTCTCGCATTGTTGAACAACCTAATGATGATGAGACCAAAATAGTAAAAATAGAAGACAAAGCCTTAGTTAAAATCATGCACCACTTAGAAGTATCACTGACAACAGAATCAATGGCTTTCTACATAAGGTTGGATAGTATGTCACGAAGCCCACCAAATGTGATAGCAGCCAATAAAATAGGTTATCGGGATCGATCTTGAGTAAGACCAACTAATGATAGCAAGCACATAATTCTAATTTTCTTAAGGACAACATCTTCATAGCTTAGTAAGGAAACCAATCCATTCATGAATTCAGGCTTAGAATTAGAGAAAGAAACTAAGTCATCTGTATCACTTCTTGCCTGAACAAGAATTATAAAGACATATAGACAAATGCATATACATGGTTGTCGAGAAGCCAATGAACCAAATGTCCAAGCAAATCATAGTGAAAGCATATTGCCCAAACTCGTACAACCCACGATATAGAGAGAAACCAAGATAAAATTTGAAAAATCTGAATCTTCCTACAAATCTCCAACCATGCATCAACATTTTCTCGACATAACTCCATAAATCAAAATTCAAAAGCAAACTCTCAAATCATCAAGCAGAGCCTCGTTTTCACATCTAATATAATATTCAACAAGTAAAGAAAAATTTAAGCACACACCAATCATCTAAACCTTAAAAAACTCATAAATCATAAACTTAGAAAAGTCTAGATGTTATCTCCTTCGAACCCCATTTTTTTTAATAAACAACATCAATATACTTTAAAAATGTAAAGCACGCAGTCCTTATGTCCCTTGAAGAAATTCAAACCTGGCCTTATTCCTCATCACATCATCTTTATCATCAAATGTCTAATTGGTTTCTCCCTCAGAAGTAACTAATTGGTCCTCTGTCTAGTTGATTTCTTTTCTAATAACAACTAACCGTGGATTTGGACAGTTTTTGGTATTAGCTCCTTTGCATGTCTGTTCTGATATGTAAGATTAATTTTTTCTAACCCATGTTGCATGCATATAGCCTAATTTGCCTTATATGCATGCAAGATCATCCCAAATACAAGGTGGGAATTGGATGGGTTTTTAGTGAGAATAAAAGACAATAGCAAAAATAACAATGTTCTAGTTCTATAACTATCTTGTGAAGGGTGAAAGCATGGATTTTGGTGGGCAATTTGATGCAAACTTAAACAAAACATAGGGATGTGAGGGTATGGTGTTTTGGTGGTGAAAGGAAAGGAGAAGAAGAATGAACCCAATAGAAACTATCCCTGCGGTAGCTTAACTAATTAGGTGCTAGATGTCACCATTTCATAATGACATTTGTCACCTATGCATGCATTCCATTTGTCCCATATATAAGCTGCCAAATGTCACCAATATCCTAGGCCATTTGTCACTCAATCACTGCTGCCATTTACACTTAATTTCTTATAACAAATGTCACTTAATTCTACAGCCATGTGTAACTTATTTCATAAGCTTGGTCATCCTAAATTTTCATGTGTTAATTCAACATTTTTCTTAAACTAAACGCACATTTTAATTCATCAATTTCATAATTGTAACAATTAATTCCACATATACTAATTATAATCCACTACTTCAAAATTCAAGACAAAAGTAATACATAATTCACTGCATGATCATTTTAAACCTTTCATCCCTAGCAATATATCAATTGAGTGCACTTACAATCTTAGTAATGTTTACTAAATCATGATTCATATGTGTATGCGAATATTATATATGTTAATGAAATGCACTTCATAAATTCTCAAATAATATAACTCAATAATCTAAGATTCTAACCCTCAGTAAGTTTTGGAACTCAGCTATTACATTATGCCTAAGCCAGTGTAGCTCTAGGTGAAACATCATCTTCTGTAGATCCGCCTACTGCACATCTAGATGAGACATCGCCTTCCCAACTTGCAATCTTTATACAGTCACCTGCTATACCTGATCTTACACCATCCAGCCTACTACACCATCCAGTCTTACCACACCATCCACCTTTTCTCCTTCATCCACCACCCCTATTTTGATAGAGCTATCAGTGGTAAACATTGCAAATCAAGGAGGCGACCTCCAGCCTGGAGCTAAAGGAGTTGATGGAAGAGCTTATAACATAATTGTCAACAATCTGTAAGTGAAAATACATACATGATAAAACCATAGGGTTATAATAAAGTAATAGGTTTTAATTTGAAAATAATTTAAAATTGCTTATATTTTAGGTTGGTTCTGTCTAGAGCGTGCTTAAAAAACATGACAGCTAAATTCAAGAAGAAGATTGATCATGAGGGTTATATATGGAAGAATATCTCTCAGGCAACAAAAGATTTTTATTATCAGGTGTTTGAGGTATTAAAAAAATATTCTTTTGTATTTTTTATCTAATTAATTTTATACATTAATTAGATAAATATAGCAAGTTATAAGTATTTATAGTATGTTTTTCATTTTTTTCATAAAGCATTTATTTGGATTCCAAATTTGACGAGGTAATTTATAAAATATGAGAGAGGCGAGCTCATATACGTTATAGAGACTTTCTTGGTACGATTCACAAGGCTAGGGTATGACCTTATGATATATCTAAGAAATATGGAGTCGTTGGTAGTAGTATTGGATACCACCCGAAGCAATATCCATTTTAGAGCGCAATTCTACAAATAGACGCGGAGGACTGAAGGGAGAGAGTCTTCTCATACACACTGGAGGATCTATTATCCACCGGGAGCATGCAAAGAAACTTTGAAGTATCTACATTTTACACTTATATTCTATTTTGTTTTAATTTGATGGATGAAACTTAATTTCAATTTAATTTGATGTGTGAATTTTGTAATAAAATATGTGTATTATGGAAAATCATAATCTTATAAATGTCTGGTACCATATATGACTACGTTGTTGAGTATGTCTGGTGCCATATATGGTTGTGTTATTTAGTTATTTTTTTTGTTCAACATGGGGTAAATATCACAAAATTAGAAGAAACTCTGTCGAAATTTTTTAAAATTGTAGTTCACTTATAATATTTTATTATGATACAGGAAAGGTCTATGAGTAGGAAGCCTATACTACGCCAGCTCTTTTTGCACACCCATACCAAGAAGCATAATGGTGTGACCTTTGTCAACACTAAATGTAAAGAAATTAATGTATGTCAAATTTATGCTTTAATATTAATTCTTAATAATTATTAATTATTAACATAAACATTACTTCTTGATAGGATCAAATACAAAAAAACATTCAACGATAGTCTTAACACTCTCAAACTGCTAATGAGAGTCAGACGTATCTTGATGTAGTGGGTGGTAGGGATCATCGTGGAAGAATCTTCGACTTAGGATCATTTGCGAACACATGTTATTTGCAATCCTCCACATCTAGTACAGCTTCATCTAGTAGGTCGTTTACATCCAATAAGATGGTCATTGAACTTCAGAGCACAACACAGGCACTAGCAACTCAATTGCAACAGTAGATGTAGTACATATTAATTCTTAATAATTATCAATTATTAATATAAACATTGCTTCTTGATAGGATCAAATACAAAAAAGCATTCAACGACAATCTCAGCACTCTCAAACTGTTGATGAGAGTCAAACATATCTTGATGTAGTGGGTGGTAGGGATCATCATGGAAGGATCTTCGACTTAGGATCATTTGTGAACACATGTTATTTGCAATCCTCCACATCCAATACAACTGCATCTAGTAGACGGTTTGCATCCAATAAGATGGTCATTGTGCTTCAGAGCATAGTATAAGCATTGGCAACTTAATTACAATAGCCGATGTAGTACATAGCCTAACTCTGTAATGAGGTGGATGAGTTAAAGGGGAAAAATAGCACCTCATCGTAGCAGTCAGAGCATCCGTGTTCACCAGCTACATAGTTTAGTCATTTTGTATGAATTAGATACTTATTGTTGTAGATAATAATTTTTTAATTATCAATTAAGGTAAGTTTTACTTTATATTATCAATTAATTTATTCTTTAGAAAAATTAAATGTAGAAATAATTCAAAATATTATCAAAAGATAACTGTAGAAATTAATTATCAATCATAAGAGTATCAATCAAAATTAAATATACAAATTGAACGTAGGAAAATATTAAAAAATAATATCCCTAAATTTACTGACAGAATAACAACATCCGTTAGTAAATTTAATGGTAAACTTACTGACGGAAGTGTATATTCCATCGGTACATTACCGACAAAATACAAGATGTCATTGCTAATGTTTCAGACAGTTTTCTTGAATATTTACCGTCATTAACTTTATGACTGAAATTTCAATTTTTATCGATAAATTTACTGACGAAAATGTCATATTTCGTTGTCAAATTTAGTGACGGACACATACACTTTCGTTTGTGAAGTTACCAATGGAATTTATAATTTTCTTCACTAAATATTACTTATGGCCATTTCTCCGACGTTTCTGTTTGTCGGTAATTTCCATCGTTGAATCCATTTTCCAATATAAATCTTTCTTTTTTGTCGACAATTTCTATCGCTAAACTTCATTTTTCTTGCAGTGAAAGTTTTCTTGGCAAGTTTCATATTTGAATACTTCTTCTCAAGTTGATGTGCTTGATTGACAATATCACGCAACCTCTCATAGAAGTCTATAATATTATTGCTTTCATATATCTTAAGCTCTTCAAATCTAGCGGCTAAGATATGAAGTTTTGAAGCTATCACATATTTTGATCCCTCGTGTATTGTTTGCAGAGTGTGTCATGCTTCTTTTTCCAATTCACGTATTGGTATCATAACAAAGCTACCTTCATCTACTGCACTAAAGATAGCATGCATTGCTTAAGAATTTTCAAGCGCTCTCTCTTCTTCAACTCTTGTCCATTCAGATGGATCTTCAAGTATTGCTCCTTCCATTTCATCAATCGTCATTGGATGTATCTAGCTATACAAAACTAAAGTTCATGCCTTGGTTTCTTATGCTTGAATAAGTACCCCCATCTGTGATTTCCAAGTAAGATAATTTAAACCGTTTAGTAATGGTGGTCTGGTGATTGATGCCCCTTCTCTTGTAGCCATAATTGTGAAACACCGATTTGCACAAACTTGACGTACTATGTTTCGATTAGGTAAACCAAGCTCTGATATCAATTGAAAGTTTTGAAGGATGTAGTTTTGCAAAAATTATGTTATGTCTTTGTTGGTTTGAATTGTTTCTGTCGGTTGCTTGATACACAGCAACTATGTCAGCTATTATTAATTTTCTAGAAAAACATAAATAGAAAAATTAAACAAGAAATAAACAAATAAACAACCAAGATTTGGTAATGCAGTTTAGCAAACCTTGCCTACATTAGCGGGCCCTCACTCAGCTTAAGCACTTTCAATGAAGAACAACAATTTTACATAAGGCTTTACTTCACCGACACCACTCACCTCTTGACACTATCCGCTTGTTCTCATGTCCTCTGAAAATATTTCGCACCCAATAATACGATCATCTCGTGCTAACCTCAACAGAGGATTTTTGCAGCAAGCGTTGATAATAAAGATGATAATAAAACAAATCAAGTGATTGAATCTAAAGTAATATAAACAAAAAAAACACTTGAGATAAAAACATTTTCCTAAATTTGCAGCTTCATCAACCGGAAATCATGGGAAGTTGTCTAACAAGAATTCTGCTGAGAACCTTCAAAATAATCACTGAAGCATCCCATGCACATGTTAGATACCCCACCCTTGAGGGTCATGAGCCCGATGGCCTAAGGGACATCTGAACGTGTGTCCCACAAGGGTGGCGTACCCCCACCAGGAAGACTTACTTTTACTGTTTCCTAACAGACGTTGACCTTAATCATTTTACACAGCCTTGGGATAAATAGTTGAACTGATAATTGGGATATCGGGTGGAGATTCCCTTAGGACGATTTCAAAGAAGGCTTAGAGACCTACAACTTTGAGGAAGATCTTGAGGTCGGATTCTACCTTCTGAAGGGGGTCATAAATGAAACAGAAGATAGGGGAAGGCAAAAGATGGTAAAAAAAACATAAGAAGCGAAAGACAGATGCAAAAACATAAAAGAAACGAAAAGGCAGAAGAAGCAAAAAGGCAGAAGCAAAAACACATAAGAAACGAAAAGGCAGAAGAAGCAAAAACACAGAAGAAACGAAAAGGTAGAAGAAGCGAAAAGGTAGAAGCAAAAACACAGAAGAAACGAAAAGGCAGAAGAAGTGAAAAAGCATAAGCAAAAATACAGAAGAAGCGAAAAGGCAGAAGAAGCAAAAAGACAAAAACAAAAACACAGAAGAAACGAAAAGGCAAAAGAAGCGAAAAGGCAAAAGCAAAAACACAAAAGAAACGAAAAGGCAGAAGAAGCGAACAGGCAGAAGCAAAAACACAGAAGAAAGGAAAAGGTAGAAGAAACGAAAAGGCAGAAGCAAAAATACAGAAGAAACGAAAAGGCAGAAAAAGCGAAAAGGCAGAAGCAAAAACACAGAAGAAACGAAAAGGCAGAAGCAAAAACACAGAAGACACAAAAAGAAACAAGAAGTTAAAAGGCAGAAACAAAAATATAGAAGAAACGAAAAGGCAGAAGAAACGAAAAGGCAGAAGTAAAAATACAGAAGAAACGAAAAGGCAGAAGAAGTAAAAAGGTAGAAACAAAAACACAAAAGAAACGAAAAGGCAGAAGAAGCAAAAAGGCATAAGCAAAAACACAGAAGAAATAAAACTCAGAAGGAGCAAAACACAGAAGAAGATAACGTCATACAGAAGAAGACGACGTCATCACAGAGGAGTCAAAACATAGACGATAGCAAAACACAGACGATACAAAACACAGAAGGAGATGACGTCATCACAAAAGAAGCAAAACACAGACGATCGCCAAAACATAGACGATACAAAACATAGAAGGAGATGACATCATCACAAAGAAAACCCAGAAGGAGATGACGTCATCCCAGAAGAAGCAAAACACAGACGATACAAAACACAGAAGGAGATGACGTCATATAGAAGAAGATGACGTCATATAGAAGAAGGTGATGTCATCACAAAAGAAACAAAACACAGACGATAGCCAAACCACAGACGATACAAAATACAGAAGGAGATGACATCATCACAAAGAAAAACCCAGAAGGAGATGATGTCATCCTAGAAGAAGCAAAACACAGATGATAGCCAAAACACAAATGATACAAAACACAGAAGGAGATGATGTCATCACAAAAAAAAACCCAGAAGGAGATGACGTCATCACAAAAGAAGCAAAAAGACAGAAGATGCATCTCCTCTCTTGTACATCTTTCCTTAAAAGGACCTGACTTTCAGCTCAGGCGTCCAAAATTTTCGTGCTAACTACCGTTGGAAAGATGACAGAAAGGTTTTCGGCCTACTATAAGACACCTTTGCCTAAATCAACTCAGGTTAATCCCAGATTTTTCCCAAAGTCAGAGAGTGAAGTTCCTTTATGAAACAAAAAATTTTTCAACGTACGAACTTGAGAGGGTCATGAATAAATATGCAAGCATCTTCCATTTGCATAAAAAGATAAAAAGTTTTATAAAGCTTTAGCGGACATTTCAAGTCGCAATTACATTAATACATCAAATCCCAAAATACAAAAAGATACATAATCCATGATTTGCTCAAAATGCAACTAAAGTCTTGCTTTACAAAACTTGCTTCAAACACAAAATATTTAAACTAAGAGTGCTGCCTTGCCTCTTGACCTACACGAAATCCTGCTCATCACCTAAATGTGTGGGAGGAGATTGGGGGGTGAGCGTAAAGCCCGTGGGTAACAATCTTATAATCGATAACAACCAAAAACCATTGAAATAATCATTTTCATAAAAACTCACGATAATGCATAATATGGTTACATCATTACTGTCAACATATCATGAACACACAAGACACATCAAATTAGTTCGGGTGGATCCAAAACAGAATATAATACGCATTTCTGCATAACGGTCTTGCGTAGCCGTGAACTTATGGGAGTCCATGAAGGAGCTCCATGCCACTAGTGGACAGGCGAGAGAATCCTTTAGACAAGTGCATTTGACATACTTAGGGGATAACCACGAACCCACATAACATGTAATTTCATGACTTGTAAACTTGTTGCCCAAAATGACACTAGATCATAAACTTGCTTTTTCATGGCATGATATCTTTTCAAAATCATTTCATTTTTCATTTACAAATTTTATGCACAGAATATGCAGCACTTTCTCAAGGCATTTAAAGAACACCTAAATGCACATTTGGAAGTAGTTGAAAACATTTATTTCACTTTTCTTGAAAGAAGATATTTATGGCTTATTAGTCAACTATAAAAATGTAACCCACCTTGAATTTCTTATTGATAATTTGCTAAAGTGAGTCTCTCCTCTTGCTCCTCTTATCCTTCTTGACTCCCTTTTTAACATAAATAAAATCCCTAAATCAATAGAGATTTTCATATGAGAAACCAAAGAAGCTAAAGTATAAATTGATCCTAGAGCTCTTAAACCCATGCATTTTCTAAGCTCTTGAAACCAAAACCCCTTCCAAAAATTCGAAGCCTTAAAATGCTCTTACCTCAAATCTTCTTCAAATGAAGAAATGCTTGGTTCAAAAGAAGGCTCTTATCTTTCTCTATATTTTTCTCTTCTCGATCACTCTCAAAATCCCCTTTGAAGTTTGAGAAAAATCAAGACCTATCTCGAAACTTTTTTCTCCCTCTAAACCCACGACACTCACTCTACCTTCTTTCTTACTTTTATGCTTTTTCCATTCTGTTTTTCTTCACCACATTTTTGGCTTTTAAAATGCAAGCCAATAAATTACTCTTCCCATTTTGCCCCTCCTTCAAAGTCTTAAAACCTTCCCACTTAAGGGATCTCCTCAAAATACCCCTTATGCAACTTATCACTTTAACTTTAATCCAATTCACTTATGTAACATAATCTCATTAAAATAAACAAGCTACTTAATTCCAACGTACACTAATCTAATAAGATCCCAAAATTAACCTAATCATGCTCATCTATCAAGAAAAAAAAATTAGGGGCCAACAGAAGACATTCAAGGGAATTTAGAATTATGAAATCGTTTTTTTCTATTTGTTTTTCTGTCAATGTATGTTTGATTTCATGTTCGATAATATGTAGCTAAATGTCCAATTGGTATTTAGGTTAAATGATCCTTATGTTAATACTTTGATATGATTTGATTCCTTTATTAATGTAATTGGTTTGATTGATTATTGTGATTTGATTACGTGTTTTATTGATAATTTGATTTCATACGTAAAGATTGAGAAATCCTAGTTTAAATAGAACTACCGTAATTGAAAAGAGTTAATTGCAACCCTAGAGATGGCATAAATCTTCTAGATTAGGGTCAAACCAAACAAAGGGACTTATAAATCGGTAACACAATCCTATAAGATTTAACCTGAGTAAATAGGTCAGAGATATTAGGATTAATTGTTAGTAGACTCAAGGTCAACTATTAAATATCATAGGAGTCTCCACGGTCCAATATATCAACAAAACAATTGTATGATAAAAGATCAATATGTTAAAGATTTAAAGGGATTTGAACCTAGATACTAATTTTTGATAACGATAGTTTTCTAACTGAATTTCACTATCTTTGTATTCATTATCGTTTCCTATTTCTTTAATTGTTTTAATTTTTATTTTCTTTTATTAAAAATATAAAACCAATATGTAGGCTAGATAAAAGGGAAGGGTAATTAATAGTATTCATCGTCTTCATGGGATTGACCTATACTTGTTGGTATTAGATATAGCTACATCGTGCACTTGCAGTTTACTACGTAATAGACTAACATGAAATAAGTCAATTAAGTAAGTTTTACCTATAATAAAACCCTCAATATACGCAAGCATATGGACCATAATTTTTAGTATTAAAGGTGTTGATCCCATGAAGAAATAGCTAAACTAAGTGAACCTAACTTTGTCTAAGATTGTGAAATATGATTTGAATGAAAATAAAATATTAGAAGCTAAAACAATCAAATAAATTAAGCACTTAACCACTTAACAATTGATCTGTCAAAGTAAAACAAGGATGATTATGTATGAAAGTGTAGGATTCGTTCTATCATTATTTTGCTCCCTTAACCACTTTGATTCAATTGGGTGTCTATTCTAGATTTTTGAAGGGTTTGATTATTCTCTCTCAAGTCCTAATCATTTAACCCCAATTGATTAAACCTAATTGATTACGGAATTTCAAATTTTGCAATCTCTCGATTCACAAAAATAGCCTAAGGTTTTCAACTAGTTCTTAAGTGATCTATCGAATAATTGAGTTTTCACACAAGATCTCTCTTCGTATGATTATCAATTTGATATTAGCATGACTTATTTGGTCGCTAATACTCGTTACCCAACCTAATCAGATTACTTTCAACTCACTCTCTTGATTTGTTGTCAAAGTATTAGTATACCCAAATACCACAACACCATAAAATTATATTGAAATCAATAATAATCAAGTAGCAAATAACTCAAGAAAAATTCCTAATTTGAAAATTGAAACATCATAAACTTGTATAACATCTTCAAACCTAATTCATACATCAAGCTTAAAGAAACTAAACAAAGGAAAAAAGAAAGAACTTGAGTTAGACTGATCTGGAAATGCTGGAACAGTTAGAACTCTTCAATGCTCCCTTCTTAATCTTTCTTGATTAATCCCAATTTGGTAAGATGGGCGTTGCTCCTTTTGGTCTCTTTATGTTCTTTTATAGTAAATGTGGGACTTAGGGTTAAGTTTAGGGCTTACCTAGTTCATTTTGACACGATCATTACCCTACTTTATAGCCCATGCTTGTTTTAGTTTCCTTCATTCTTCAATTATTTATTTTCATTCACTAATAAACACGTGCATATTATTTTAGATTATGAAGATCAATTAATAGAATCAAACAAAGATTAACGTTACATGAATATAATTTGATTATATTTTCAAGATAAATTACATGTTTTTATAAATTTAATATATCGATGCACATATTAGATTTTATGTTTAAATTCACGACGATGTACATGTAATTTATATTTGATAAGACTATTTTAAAATTAAATCTCTCATTAAAAATTAAGCACACGTTAAGAATGCAGTTAGTTTTTAAATTTTTAAAATAGTATTAATGAAAGAAATAAGAGTTACAAAGCTTTAAAAGGAAAACCTAATAACATATGGTGAACCTTTGTCTCTAAAACATAGTTAAAACATTGCTACACATTAGAGACCCAATCTGAGTAACATCAACTAGCAATTGCTCCTATATAAGATGCTCATTCTTGCTCTATTCCAATGCTAGTTAGTGCATGCATTAATTCTTTTAGGCTTCAGTTGTAACATCTCAACATCTCACCCCCACTGGGAAGGGTAAAATAGTAATTTGGAAAGGACCGAGAGTGTTTAGTATTGGGTTGCAATATTTATGCATACCATTGCACGTGTATAGTGAAATTGCACATGAACTTGA
>JANPWT010000007.1:26825427-26846246 GCA_024678245.1 Erythroxylum densum
TTATTGGTATTAATACAGAAACCCAAGTTACAAACCAAACATCATTTTTTATTTTTCATACCCATTCCCATTCCCTTTTACTATTATACCCATATCCATACCCAACCCCGAGCTCAAACCAAACGCTCCCTAAGTCTCTCAGCCTGTCCAGATTTGCAATTGTTAAGATTTTGGAGTATATAAGATCTAGTACATGTCGTATATCAGATTCTAGTCATTATTTTATTTTTTTGTTTTTATTTTACTAATTTTATTTGTTTGATTTGTTTAGTTTTATTTATTTATTTTCATAATTAGACTCTCAATCAAACCTAGAGCACATTTGAATGTAAATCTAGAGATTGAAAGAACAGCGAGAAAGGACATAATTAGCTGAGTTTGAATTAGACCATTAAATGAAGGACTTAGAAGGTCACGTAGACATGGATGAATTGTACAAATAGTGAAACAATCAGTGCTATTCAATGGACAAAGATCCGCATATCTGTAACCCTACGTTTGGTTAGTATCCTCATAAGTGAGCATATCTTTACATGTTTACTTCTCCCTGTGTGCTTATTTCCAAGCTTTAATTCTAAACGAAGCCATCACCTCCAACTAATAATCTTCTGTATTTGTTTCCACCTTCAATCGTCCCACACAGGTGACCCAAAATCATTGCGAATTGTTACTGTAGGTAATTTGCGAATTTTCACTCTTTTAAGGTTAAGTTTTCTCCAAATCACCTAGTGAAATTTCACTTAAGGCAATAGAAAACAACATTAAACACCGGGTATAGATTAACATATATATATACGCTGCAACTTAAAATGTTACAGGAAAAAAAAAAGACAACAGAAGATTTATACTAAGAATTTAGTAGCCGGTACAAAATGCCATTCCAATTCATAAACTCTTCAAGGCTGACAAAGCTTCTTTTGTTGTAGCTGAAATGACGGCGTCTGAAGCATTTGGTAAATAGTAATATTTCCCTGCAGGGAGAAAGGGTGGTTTATTATGGTGTTTGCAGGTATCAGTACAAGATTTATTATCCATGGTGAGTTTCCCGAAAAATCACAAACCTTGAGCAACTCTTGCAATCTCCTTAGCAAAACCTGTAGAAACGAACTTATTTTCCGTGTCAATGACCAGGAGAGACATGCCTGCCTTGTAAATTTTCCCAGCCACTTCAAGAATCTCGTCCTGTCAAATCCAGAAATTAAAGAGTTATGCAAGTGTAAGGATTGTGGGACTATTCAATTCCACTTCACCAACTTCCATACTGGCTTTGTAAGAAAATGTAAGCAAAATACAGGCTTAAGATCTTGAAATAACTTCTACACGAGCTATAACAGTGGTTGGAATGTACCTTCAATTCCTGTGCAGAAGGTCTTGGAGCATCAGCAGTACTTGTTACAGGATCAGTGGACCTCTTCAATGATATATTGGCTCTACCATCAGTTATTGCCACAATCATTATACGTCCAACGTCACCACTCTTTTCAGCATTAAGTCCAACTCTGACAGCCTAAACAGATATATATGAACGGATAGCACTGAGAAAATGAAAAGAACCCAAACATAGAATATTTTAATATATAACAAATACAAGTACCAAGATATAATCTATTTTCTGAGAACAAAGGAAATTAGCATTAGCAAGCATGAGCTGTATGATAGAACCATTTGATGGATTAGGGAAACCATTCTATCTATAGGAAGCAAGTGATATAGAACCATTTGATGGATTAGGGAAACCATTCTATCTATAGGAAGCAAGTGATCACATGAGGAGCAATTGGAACGTAGTTTAAAATTTCCATTTTGTGTCCTGATCAGCTTACTTACCTATGTTGGGGGCCTTTTCTTACAGCCTGTACTAATGTGGATTAACATTATGGTGATGTATAAGCACATATGCCTAGTTTTACACCAAACATCAAACAGCTTTCGATATTAAGGAATAATCAACATGAAAGAACTTTTAGCCATAGCACAAGCAGATGAGGGGCATCAAGTGGATCTACTCACAGTTGTTAGACCATGAGCTAAGGGAGAACCTCCACCACAAGGTAGTCTTTCAAGACGTTTTCTTGCCATTGCAATTGATCTTGAAGGAGGTAAAAGGACTTCTGCAGCATCTCCACGGAAAGGAATAATAGCAACCTACATGGCATAATAGTGAAAGAAAATTGAAATTTAAAAATTGTATAAAAATATGCAAACACAAATATCATGTACGTGATATATATTACAGAAACCATGGAATTCACCGGCCACATGATTTAGCCAAGACCCGCGAAGAAAAAAGAAGCTTTGAGAGAGTCTTCCCCTTGAAATCACAGTTTTGAGTACATGGAAGGATCCCAACCATCTATAGATTTCTTTCAACTTACTTTAAGGACATTAATAATAAGGATAAAACCATAGCATATTGGTAATCGGAAAAATCCCTAAACTGATTTTAAATGGTTTATAATGCAGGGAATTCATAGAAAAAGGTGTAAAATGTTTCATAGAAAAAGGTGTAAAATCTCTAGAACTTGGTCAAAAATATTGAACTACGCATTTATTTTTAAGGAAATTGGATTATACGGGTATAATGAAGATGTGCTAGAATTAATTCAAACAATGTTATAAGGGCCTGCTATACCACAAGAAATAAATTTATAATAAAAAGAATTAGGTGTAAGTCATAAGATTTTGGCAATTTCTAGTGTGGTTAATTTATTTTCAAAGTTACCTGGTCTCTGCTTGTATAACTCTCAGCTAGTAACTTAAGCGCAGCACCTTTTGCATTTTGCATCCTATTTAATGCCATGCTCCCACTTGCATCAACCACAAATATGACCTGTCAAATATACATATTTGTTAGCACAAGTGTAATCCGTAACTTCACTTTAGCATTTCCTTACTGCTGTTTCTCTTTGTCTCTCTCAACCTAGAAGCATTATGCTATCTGCAATCAATTTAGAAAATTCCAGCTCGTTCTTTTAATCCTTCAGCACCGGATTTGTTCATGTTTGAAGAAAGTCATAAGCAACTCCTGAAATCTTCTTTTATTTTCAAGGAAACTAAGGCCAATTCACAACGTATTAAAAATAAATTCCAAGAGTATTTTACTGTACTTGCCAGAGTCATGAGATATCACCAATAGCAGTGCTCAATTTACAATCAAAGCAGGCAAGCATCAATTATTACCAGTGCTCCAGCTTTTCTGGCCATTCTTTTTGCGCGCATGTCAGTTTTCTCGACAAAGACTTTCCTAGTCTTTAGGGTGTCCTTTTCTCTACGTAATTTCTGGTATGGAGCAGCTGCCCTAAGGGTTGCATCAACAGCTAGCCTCTTTACAGGACCCTGAAAGGATTGTTAGTGGATAAGTATAATAAACAAAAATCAAAACAATAGAAGGTTTGGAAGACCTAATGAAAGGAAGACTACCATGATTTGGCAGCAAAACAGTATATTCCATCCCTGAACTTCGGGGCTGTTTCTAGTTTGGTCCTTGTTGAATATGTGACTTAATCGTAATTGAATACGTGATTTAATTGTAATCAATAAGGACAAAATAGGGTGATTTAGTTTCCTAGAGTAGGTCCTGTATAATTGTCAATTAACCTTTATTTTTAGGGAATCTGTCCTTATTTAGATGGCTGTATAGCTATAGATTTGTACATCTTGTACCCTAAAAAGATGTAAAATAAAGAATTTTTACAATTCACGTTCATAAGGTATCAAAGCGCAAAGTCATTCCTAGTAACCCTAGCTGCCAATAATTCTGCAGAAAAGCCTAAACACTAGCCTCCTACCCAAACCAGTCTTACCTTTTTCTACCTATTCTGCCTCTCAATCATTATGTCTGTGGAATTATGTATTCTTATTTGGAAAGATTGTATAGTTATAGAAATCGTATAATCCACTGATTTCTAGGGATTAGAGTAAGATACAGATTTCCCTATTTATTAGGTAGTTTGTTACTATATTTAGGTTAGACAAGTGTGTATATAAACTAAGGCTGTAACTAATTTATATAAGAAAGAAATTCATTCTTCTCTTATAATGTTCGACAATGTCTGACGTTTCTGAGACAAACATCATTCTTGAACTGCCTATAACACCTTTGCAGGCCGACAAACATCCACTATTACTACTCAAGCTCCCACTTCGGATTCCTACTCCATTTAGATCATCACTATCAAACTGAAAGGAGAAAATTATCAGTACTGATCTCAATCTGTGCTTAAGTATATCAATGGTGCAGGCAAAATTGGCTACTTGACAAAAGACAAGAGGAACTTGAAAAATGAGATCCAACTTATTCAACATCGGACGTGGAGAACTCGTTGGTGATGACATGGTTGGTGAACTCAGTATTTGTGCTATCACACAACAAAGGAGCTGGGGACAATAACCAAATGTACTTGGACTTGAAAAATATATCTATCCAAGTATATGGGTTAACCTTGAAGCTTGGTGAAATCCGTCAAGGTGAAGATACCGTCACTAAGTATTTTAATTCTTTGAAACTTCTAAGATATCGTAGATGTTTAATTATGAGTAGAAATCCTTGGAAGATTGTAATTATTATAGGAAAGGCGTAAAAGATAACCATACTTTTTAATTTCTTCTTGGTCTAAGTATAGAGTTTGATGAAGTTAGAGGCAAGATTACTGATCACTTGGAGAAGTCTTCTATGGAATCCGACATGAGGAGAGTTGTCGTCTTGTCATACTCAACTCAACCTTGTATGGCAAGATGAGTGTTGGACGAAACACTGTTAAGAAACTTAATGACAAAACTAGTGTCTAATGTGTGAGCTGATGTGATTATTGTGATAAGTTTCATCACACATGTGATACCTGCTTTAAGCTTCATAGAAAACTAGTAAATTGGAAGGGCTCTCATAAAGGTCGGTTCAATCATCCTACTACACATGAAGCATGCTTGGTACCTCTCAATAAGGAGCATATTACTGAAATTCAACTCAGATTTATTAAGTACTCTTAAGGCTTTCATTGTTCAAGCAGGTTGTATTTCAAAAGCACTATCTTGTCATTCACCTAATTATTCTAATCTTCAGATCATAAATTCGGGAGCAAAGATCATATGACAAGCTCTTCTAATTTATTGCACACTTATTACTCAAATTATGATCATGATAAAGGCCCTGTTTGGCAATCAGCAGATTGCATTGGCTGTTAGCTGATTCTATCAACGGTTAGCAGACAACAGATTAATATAGCTGATTTGACCAGCGGATAACATCAACTGTTTATTTAAAGGTGTTTGATAAAATTAACTATTTAGTATTAGCTATTTATGTGTAAAATGACTTATAAAGGTATAACTTAGAAAAAAAGATTTATAAGGACATGAGCATTAGCTTATATATTAGTATTTCTTTAAATATTCTCATAGAATTTAGATAGAGCAAAAGAAGTTAACATCATCATTTTCTCCAATATTTTCCACCGAATCTTAAGAATACCAAAAGCTCTCTCAATATAACTTCTCAATAATAAATGAACTTGATTAAAACCTTCTTGAGATCCTCTTAGATTTGCACCACGAAAGGCTAAGAGATCACTAAAATGCCATTAAAATCTAAGCTTAGATAAAAAATAATTAATTTAAATTTGACTTATTAATTTTAGATTAAATTAAATTGAATTGAATTAAACACAATATGCAAGTGACAATAATATTATATACTAAATATTGATATAAAAATGGACCCTAATATTGGGTCTATAAAAAAAGTAATATAATTAGATATAACAAATTTAAAATTAATTAATTTTTTGAAAATTTAATTTGATATTAAATATTTTAAAGTTTTAATTTAATAATTAAAATTTTAAATTTTTTATAAATTGAGTCAAATTTATATCTCTATCTTTATCTTGATCTCTATCTCTTTCTCTTTGAGTAATTTGTAATAACTTTAGGATATAATAGTTTTTTTGTCTCTTAATTTCTCAGTTGTTGGAAGAAAACGCTCTTCATAATAACATTTTCAAAATCAACGAATTGGGTCCAATCCGCCAACCCAATCAACTAATTATCGAACATAATTATCAGCGGTTTGATATGGTCAAATAGCTAAAATCTTTCAATCCGCCAAAAAATGGCTGATAAGCCATTTACCAAACAAGGCCAAATTTGTATAACAGTTGGATTTATAGCCAAAAAAATTACTAAATCTATTGAAAACCGTTTCTCTAAAAAATATGCTACACATTCCTAAACTTACTTGTAACTTAGTATCGATTAGTATATTATCTAGGGACTCTAATTATCATGTTATCTTTTCTAAATCCCACTGTATTTTTCAAGGACCGAGCTCGAGGATTATAATTGGCAAAGCTAAATTGATAGATAACCTCTACCTTTTTTAAGATAAAAGTTCCAAGAATAAAGGAGTTCAAAGTTTCAGTAGTATTAGTTCAACTCAGTTAAGGATCGGGTTATGCTTTGGCATTATAGACTAGGCATCATAGTTTTCCTAATATCATTTCTTGATTTATTTAAAAGCTTGGATTGCTCTAAATTACATTGCAATAAATGCATTCTATCCAAAAGTCATAAAACTATTTACCATAAAAAATTATATTAACCCTCAAGACCATTCTATTTAATACATAGTGATGATTGGGGTCCTTCAAGAATAAAGATCCCTTAAGGGAAAAAAATAGTTTGTTACCTTGATTAATAACTATAACCAAAAAAGGGCTTTCGAATTTAATTTCTCATATTGCTACAACAAGACTTTTGGTTGGGATGAAGAAATGAGCTTATCAGAGACATAATTCAAAAACTTAACTTCTTGATCTTTATTAATCTCATCCAACTCGGATAACTTCTTTTTCTGAAAAGTCAAGGCAACAAACATCAACTAAGACAACATTGCGTAACAGGGACGTGTGTATCCTAAGACTTATTTGCTTCTTAGACCTTATCGAATGAACGAGAGACCTTAAGAGCATTGTGTTAGGACTCTAGCTTAATATGCTAGAGATTTACTATATTGATGATTGATAATAGAGACAGTATACGAGTATTACAAGGTGACTCACTATAGCACCTTCTAACCCAGAGCTGAAGAAGCTCCTCAGGGAGAAAAACCTCTCTCTGTCACTATATTCCTTTCCCTTCTATTTTCCTGAATAATGCTATTCTCTCTCTGCCCCCTACTTAGCTAACCACTCATACATTCTTGTATTCCCCAACCATGTGCCACATTCCTAACTAACTTGTGCATCATTGCCCATATCATTGCTCACAGCCCCCTCTCATTTTCTTCTTGTGTAAACTCGCCATATCCTAGGTTTGTTGACGGTATTAATCCTAACATTGCCCCCTTCTTGAAGAGCAGCCTTGTCCCCAAGGTTGAAATGAGGAAATTGAGTCCAGATAACAAAATCATCTTCCCAAGTAGCATTCTCCAGTGGTTTTCCCTTCCAATGAATCAACCATGTGTGGTGGATTGTCCATCCTTGGAAATCACCCTGCTGGCCAGTGCAGTTTCTGGTTCTACCACCTCCTCTAGTTCCACTTCCATTCCTTAGGTAAAGACTGCCCAACTGTGTAGTGTCCGACAACTTTTTTAAGCTGAGACACGTGAAAAATAGGGTGAACTCGAGAGTGCAGTGGGAGGTTAAGTTTATAAGCCACAGCTCCTAATTTTTCCACAATTTGGAAAGGACCAAAGTATCTGGCCGCTAATTTCTGGTTAATTCTTCGGGCCACCGTTAGTTGCTTGTGAGGCCGGAGCTTAAGAAAAATATATTCGCCCACTTGGAAAGAGACCGGTTGCCTTTTCCTATCTGCATACTTCCTCATCTGCTCTTGATCCCGGTGAAGATTGTATTTGAGTTGTGTTAAAGCCTCATCTCTATCCACCAGCTCCCTAGCCACTACCTCCACCTTGGTTTCACCTTGCACAAACCGAACTAATTTAGGAGGTTTTCTACCATATACCAATTCGAAAGGAGTTGAACCCGTAGATACATGGTAGGTAGTGTTGTACCATAATTCAGCCCATAACACACAAGAAGACCAATGTTTGGGTTGCTCCAAAGCAAAACACCTCAAATAAGTCTCTAACATCGATTAAGAACTTCAGTTTGCCCTTCCGTCTCCGGATGATAGGAGGAGCCCATTTTCAACATAGTGCCTTGCAGTCGAAACAATTCCCGCCAGAAATAGCTCACAAATAAGGGATCTCGATCACTTACGATGGATAATGGAACTCTATGCAAACACACCACCTCCTTTACAAAAACCTCAGTCACACTTTTAACAGCATATGGATGCTTCAATAGGATGACCATATTTAGACAACCGATCAACAACAACCAAGATTGCTTCATATCCTTTGGACTTAGGAAGTCCCGTGATGAAATCCATTGAGATATCTTCCCAAATCTGGTTAGGAATGGGAAGAGGCTGCAGTAGACCCCCAGGAGAGGTGGCAGCATATTTCTGCCTCTAACAAATATCACAAGACTTAAGAAAGTCTTGAATATACTTCTTCATACCAATCCAATAAATGTTGCTAGCGATCCTCCTGTAAGTGCGTAGGAAACCTGAATGGCCTCCCATAGGTGAAGATTTAAAATTCTTTAAGGAGTAAGGGAATGAAAGTAGAGTGAGCTAAGACCCCTAGCCTTCCCTTATGTAGGAGGACTCCATGATGGCACTTACATCCCTCTTTTGCATCTGCATTTTGTTGTAATTCCTTGATAATAGTACTCAAAATAGGGTCTTTGTCTACCTCCTGCTGTAAGAGTTTACTATCAGCCCATAGTGGATAAAAAGTCAAATTCATCAATTCACCCTCTTCATAAATTCGTGACAAAGCATCTGCCGCTTTATTTTCAGGTCTTGGCTTATAAATGATTTCTAAATGATACCCGAGTAGCTTAGATATCCATCATTATTGATCGGTTGTGGACACCCTTTGTTATAGCAAATGGCGGAGACTCTTTTGGTCTGTGTACACCACAAAGGATCGACCCATCAAATAATGTCGTCAATGTTGAGCTGCTAGTACCAAAGCCATTAGTTCTTTCTCATAAGCCGACTTAGAGAGATTGCCTTCGGACAAAGCTTTACTGAAATATGCAAATGGTCTTTGTTGTTGCATCAAAACAGCCCCTATCCCCTTGCCGGAAGCATCACCCTCCACCTCAAAAGGTTGGGAAAAGTGTGGAAGAGCCAACACCGGAGAAGTAGTCAAAGCTTTCTTCAAAGTTTCAAAAGACTCCAAGGCTGCCAAATTCCAATGAAATTCATCCTTCTTTGTTAATTTGGTAAGAGGTTTGGCTATCTTACCGTAGTTCATAATGAACTTTCTATAATAACTCGTCAACCTAAGAAATCCTCTCACTCCTTTTACATTCCGAGGAATAGACCAATCCACTACACTTGAAACCTTGGCTGGATCCACTGCTACCCCCTGTTCAGAGACAATATGACCCAAATATGCTATTGTTCTTTTCCCAAAACTGCACTTCGGATGATTAACCACAAAATGATTGGTTCTTAAGACCTCCAAAACCTTTATTAAGTGTAAGAGATGGTTCTCCCAATCAGCACTATATATGAGAATGTCATTAAAAAAACCAGCACAAACCTCCTGAGGAAGGGCCTAAAAATGTCGTTCATAGCAGATTGAAATGTTGCCGGTGTGTTGGTCAATCCGAACGGTATCATGAGGAATTCATAGTGACCATCGTGTGTTCAGAAAGCCGTTTTATGGATGTCCTCTCTCTTGACTCGAATTTGATGATAACCAGATTTGAGGACCAATTTAGAGAAAACTCCTGCACCATTCAGCTCATCTAATAACTCCTCCACCATCGGGATAGGGTACTTGTTAGGGACGGTGACCTTATTCAATGCTCTATAGTCAACACACATTCTCCATGAATCATTCTTTTTCTTGACTAAGATGAACGGGTTGGAATAGACACTAGAGCTCAGACGAATAATCCCCATATTCAACATATGCTGCACCTGCCTCTCAATCTCATCTTTATGATGATGGGGGTATTTATAAGGTCCTACACTGATAGGCCCTTGCCCTTGCTGCAAAACAATAGCATGCAAGTGGTTCCTTTCGGGAGGCAGCCCTTGCATCTCTTGGAAAACCTCTGGAAATTTAGTCAACACTTTATTCATCTCCCTTTCTTCTATTCAGGTAAGTTGTTTCTGCTGTCCCTCTGTTACATCTACCCCTTCCACTGATAGGAAACTCCCACCCAAGATAGCAAGGAGGCCATGCAAGCACAATGAGTCTTCATGGTACTCACTACCTCTCTTCGGTGTAATCTGAAGACCTGCATTGCCACATAATTGCACCTTCTGCCCCTCATGTTGGAATTGCATGGTCATCTCCTTCCAATCAACCATGACCTTCCCTAAAGTTTGCAACCAAGCCACTCCCAAGATCACGTCCATTCCTCCTAAATCTAGGACATACGCATCTATTTTCCACTCCATTTCTCCCAATCGAATAGGCACTCCCATACACCTTCCTTTTGTAGCCACTTTGTGACCATCCCCCAATCGGATTCCCAAGGTTATACTCATCCCTACATGCAGCCCAAGGCCACTGGCTAACTCTGGTGAAACGAAGTTGTGGCTGGCCCCACTGTCAACTAGAACCACAATAGGCACTCCCTATAGTCTCCCCTCCAACCTCATGGTTTTCATTTCAGGCATCACTGTCTCGGTCTCCTTCACACCGAAGACTCCCATCGCTCTATATTCTAATGTCATCTCTCTCTCCTCTTCATTTTTAGCCTCCAACGTGATGATTTCTCCACCCTCGGTCAGCGTTTTATTTTCATCCAAAATCAGAAGCCTCAGTTGTTTTTTGGCGCACTGGTGGAGAGGGTGGAATCTGTCCCCGCACCTGAAGCAAAGGCCCTTGGCCTCTCGATCCATGAGCTCGTGATAGGAGAGATGTCGCAAGCCCCTGTTCTTCTTCGTCGAGCCCCTTCGGTCACCATCCGGCAGTCTGGTAGGAGTCGTGAGGTTGGAAACTCCTCCTCGGTTTGACGCAGGGAAGTGGGTTTGTGACCCATAAGCCTCCCGGATCCTGCCCGACCCATATCCGTCTACCACCTTCCCACGACCTATCGGGTGTGGATGCTCTATGTCCCTATGGTTCGGGCTGACCCGCAAACCACCCCTAAAAGAGCTTCTTCGATGTGACGTCCAGACGCGTGTGCGCGATATGGGGTGTTCGGTCCCTCCCTCATGATCGATAACTTCTTCCTCCACTGCCCTGGCAATCTTCATCAACTGGTAACGGTTCACTGGCCCGAATGTTCTCACCCATCGGCGAATATCAGCCCTCAAACCACTCATGAAGTACCCCATGTATTGCTCCTCAGGCAGGCGACCCACTTGCGATGAGATGAATTCAAAAGCTTCGATGTACTCCTCCACCGAATATGTTTGTCGCAAGTCTGATAGCTCCTCAAATGGGTTGTCAAATTTCCTCCCTCCATAACGGTCAATTAGAGCCCTCTTGAATTTTTCCCAATCCAGAACTTCTTCCGTCTCCCGCAATAGGTTGAACCAGTGTATGGTTGAGCCTTTCATGCTCAGAAGAGCCAACTTCATTTTAATTGGTTCTGAGGTATTATGAACCTCGAAATACATCTCCGCCCTCGTAATCCACCCTATAGGGTCTAATCCATCGAGCATGGGCAACTCCACCTTGCGGATTGACACCGATACTCCTCCATAGTGTCCGATGAATGCTCCATCGGAGTTGGTTGTTGCCTTTCACCAGCCATCGCCTGCCCCCTCCCTGAGCCCTCTCCACTCCCCTGTCCTTCCTCTGGCCGTTTTCCCATCATTTTGCTCATTTCCATCAACAATGCCCGCTGCATTTCCCCCATAGCCATCCGCATGGAAGATTGGATTTCCTCCACTCCGGCCTCCAAGTTTACCATGCGGGATTCCAACACGTCTACTCTATCAGACATCTTAGGTGGCATCAAGGTATGTTACTCTGAATTTGTTTGTTTTTGTGTTTGAGAAAGTCCTCCGAAAGCAGATCCTCCCCTCTCTTCGCGTCCGGCAGGTCGGACCAATGTTAGAACTCTAGCTTAATATGCTAGAGATTTACTATATTGATGATTGATAATAGAGACAGTATACTAGTATTACAAGGTGACTCATTATAGCACCTTCTAACCCAGAGCTGAAGAAGCTCCTCAGGGAGAAAAACTTCTCTCTGTCCAATATTCTTTTTCCTTCTATTTTCCTGGATGATCCCCTCCTCTCTCTCTGCCCCCTACTTAGCTAACCACCCGTACATTCTAACCACCCGTACATTCTGTTATTCCCCAATCCTGTGCCACATTCCTAACTAACTTATGCATCATTGCCCACATCATTATCATTGCCCACATCATTGCTCACAGCCCCCTCTTTTTCTTCTTGTGTATACTCGCCATATCCTAGGTTTGTTCTTGGTATTAATCCTGACAGTTAACAAGAGAACTATTGGAAATTATTCTCTCTTTAGTAGTTGCTAGAGAAAAGTAATCCACAAATTTTGTTTAATTTCTTTCTTCATATTTCCTTCCATATCTGACAGGTCCGGTTCCTGGCGAGGTCTTTTGCTGTACCTGGAAATCATCTTGGTCAGCAAAGTCATGGTTTTCGATGGCCTTATGGTCCTGTAAGTGTTTTGTTTTTGGTGTTTCAATAGATAATTGACATCAAGTGCTTGGATTGTGCCTATGAAATAATGACGAGCAAAGAAGACTGTTTCGATGTGTAAGAATGGTCACTGTAAAATTACCTTATGAGGGAGCAACCTGTGGCCTGCATTTCCATGTTGCATGAGAACGATTTTTTTTAAACAAAAATTGCAGCACTGTTGATATGGTGATAGAATGGTAATAAAGATAGAATAGATTTCATTTGTAACATTTCTTATCTTTAGAAGAACTTAGCTTTCCGAACCTTTATATACTTAGAAGAACTTGTATGCAGGTGGCAATTATTACTCCTTTCAATTTCCCGCTGGAGATTCCGGTACTTCAATTGATGGGTGCATTATATATGGGCAACAAACCCACTGTTAAAGTTGATAGCAAGGTCAGTGTGTGGGACTTATTGGGGAATCTTCAGGGTTTCAAAATTATGGTCTTGACTCTTGACATTATGCTATATTTAATATCTCCTCCAGAGTATATATTTAATATCTCATCCAGAGTATATTCATGAGCATTTAGAAGATGGGTTTCAATTATATAGGTGGAGGAGTGTCAAATGATTTGTCTTTTCTCCTATAAACCAAAAGCATAATTTATAATGTAATTGAGATAGAAAGATGAGCATTTAGTTCATGGCCAAGCCACTGTAAGCTTTGAGTGCGGGCTACCTTTTTCTTATTTTTCTGATTACTTCATCCATTTATCTGGTTCAGTTATGAGAAAAACTGTTTTAGTCACTGGAGATACATTTCAATGTACTTGGCTAACAGTGCATCTCGCCCTATACATATTGTAACTTGTTGGCAGCATGTGCTGCAGGTTTGCATTGTTATGGAGCAAATGATTCGGCTACTTCATTATTGTGGATTACCGGTGGAAGATGTTGATTTCATAAATTCTGATGGGAAGACTATGAACAAACTGTTATTGGAGGTTGGTCTTTCAGGAGATGACGTTTTTATTTATCATTTGCACTTAAGGTTGTGAATTTTTTCGAAGATTTACCTTCACTTGCTGTCAAATTATTGTACCTCTACCCTCAACTGAAATCTTGAAGCGTATATTTACACTTTTTTAGCTATTAGCCCAATGATTTCTAGTGAAGTTAATATTTGGCCAAATTTAGTTCTGCCATTACTGTTATGATGCAACATATGTGATGCGTTTCTGGTATATAACGTAAAAACTCCTTGTCTACTGATTGGGCTATATCATGACATAACTAGGTGACTGACAGTAGGGTGGAAATGTTTAATAGTTGTTCGCAATTGTGCTGATACTAATCATTATCAACTGATTCATTTGAAACTACCATCGGGTTTAGCAAATGCTTATTTGTGTTAGTGATGATAATCACAAATGAAATGAAAATTCTGAGTAGGTTTCCTGCTACCTTCCAGGCAAAACCACGGATGACCCTCTTTACCGGTAGCTCAAGAGTTGCAGAAAAGCTAGCTGTTGATTTGAAAGGTCGTGTTAAGTTGGAAGATGCAGGATTTGACTGGAAAGTTCTTGGACCTGATGTTAATGAGGTATTTCTGTTACCTGTTTAATGATTGATGGTTCATTTGCACTGTATCCGCGATCAAGACAATCGTTAAAGTGAATTTCCTATTGCTTGTGAATATCAGGTGGATTACGTTGCATGGGTTTGTGACCAGGATGCATATGCGTGTAGTGGCCAGAAGTGCTCTGCACAATCAATACTTTTCATGCACGAGGTTAGCTGTATCATATGTACTATAAACTTTTCATGCACGAGTTTAGCTGTATTACATGGTTTAGTGTATATACTATTAGCTTTTAACATACGGATAGCTTTACAATGAATACTTTTTGGTCAATTGAATAACAGGAAAAAAGCTAAATGCTAATCAACTAAGCTATTTTCTCCCTCTTTAATGAGCATTTATTGTATTGCAGAACTGGTCCAGTACTTCCCTTATACCTAAACTGAAAGATCTTGCAGAGAGAAGAAAGTTGGGAGATTTAACTGTTGGCCCTGTTCTCACTGTAAGTTTGGAGGGTAGCACTGGATTCTATTGTTTTGTGGCTCTCGTATAAATCCTTTTTCACAGTCACAATTTTCTAATTATCTAGTCAATTTTCAAAATTGCATCTTTCATAATATAGTTGAAAAGTGTTAACTTGTTTTTGTTCTTGATACTGTAGCTTACAACTGATGCAATGCTAGACCACATGGGTAAACTGCTTCAGATATCTGGAGCAAAGCTACTTTTTGGTGGCAAACCTCTGGAAAATCATTCCATTCCATCAATATATGGTGCTTTAAAGCCAACTGCTGTATATATTCCTCTTGAAGAAATTGTGAAGGATGACAATTTTGAGCTTGTAACTAAAGAAATATTTGGACCATTTCAGGTATAAAAGATTCCATAATTCGTGTTATCTTATGTATTCCTAACGAAAGTGACTACTTTCTTTTGATAAGAGTTCTCTGTTCTAAATACACTAGTCCTCCACAACCTTCATCGTTGGAAGAGGTTAGGAAGATTATATCAAGGTCATAATTATGTAGTTGGAACATGGAAAGACAGTGCAGATGAGGACTGCAGAGACCAAATTGATGTCCTGTGTTAATTTTGACTATGGACCTAAATTTGTAAAGAGCAAAATCTGTCTCTTCTAAGTTTTATGGGAGACAATGGCCTTATTGAATTTATTCATTTCAGATTATTATGGGAGACAATGGCCTTATGGTTACTTTTGTGAATCTGCCATTTTGTTGGGTTTGTTTATGTTACTGAATTGATTCATTTCAGATTATAACGGAATACAAGAAAGATCAACTTCCGATGGTCTTGGATGTTCTTGAGAGGATGCACGCTCATTTAACCGCTGCTGTGGTTTCAAATGATCCTCTATTTTTGCAGGCAAGTCGTAATTCTTCGACCTGTGGGTAGTTTTATTTGCATATTCTTTTACTAACTTCAAGCTAATACGATGGTAAAATATTGGAAGAATTGGAAACACAAGTCAGGTATTCTTTGATTATTGACCTCAAATCACTTGAATCGTTTAGCTCATTCAGTTCGCGTGAGTTTGAGTAAAAGCATTCAGATTTTAGCTGTATTGCCTTCGAGGGGATTGACAGAGGATCGAGTGGCTTGCTAACAATGTTTCCCTAAACTGGAGGAGTTTCTGAGAAGTTTATTTATTACACGAGTTTGCAGGAAGTGGTTGGCAAATCAGTAAATGGAACTACATATGCTGGATTGAGAGCAAGAACAACTGGAGCTCCACAGAACCATTGGTATGAAGAAATCATTCCTTAGCTTGGGAAGAGGTTAGAAAGGTGTAATGTTAACAATGGTGGTGCGTGCAGGTTTGGACCCGCTGGAGACCCCAGAGGTGCAGGAATTGGAACCCCAGAAGCAATAAAACTTGTCTGGTCTTGCCATAGAGAAATCATATATGATTTGGGGCCCATTCCGAAACACTGGGAAATCCCACCCTCAACCTGAGCTGAGGAGCGACGATTGATCAACCCTCCGGTACTTCCGTCAAGAGTGACCACTTCAAATGTTTCAGAATAAAAGCAGAATAGATCCTAGCCATCCAATTATGTAGTGATCACACTTGATATCCATCCAAAAGAATAAAATATCGTCCAACTTTTTTGGAACGATATGTTTTGTAGAAACTAAAATATCTTTTACCCTAGGTCTCCATGTTTCCGTCACACGCACAGCTAGCCTGGAATAAATAAGTTTGTAAGCTTAAGTTATCGAAATAATCTCTCTGGAAAAATATAAAAGAAAAATTGTGTATGTTATGACCATTTTTAGACTTAGGAATTTTATTTGACTTGGTTACATTTATATTTTCAAAATGTAAAATAAATACATTAATTAAAACTTTCTTCTTTACGTTATCCGGAAAATTAATAAAACTTGAATAAATTAAAATTAATGAGGATTAAAAGACTAGTAAAAATATTATGATATTTACTATAAAATATGGTAAATTTAGTCTTATATTTACCCTTTTAACTTTTCATTATTTACAAGAAGCAAAATTCTAAAATTATGTTTCTAATTAATTTTACTTATGCTTACTTTTTTTGATAATTCAAAAACCTTCTACTAATTCATGTGTTTTCAAGATGAATGAACTCGAAACAGGCCTCAGTAATTATTATTATAAACACTACACCAAATTTTTAATTAAATGAAATTTAATAATATAAGTTGACATTATAAAATGAATTTTATTATTAAATTTACAAGGTACATGCCGAATCAGAAAAGAGGCAGGCCAGCAAAATTAACTTGGGTTTGACGTCTCAAATTCTGGCTGACCCGTAACTAAAACTCTGGAGCCTGCCCGATTGAAACGGTACGTCTTGAATTAGGGTTCCGCTTCCTCTCCTTGTTGAATAACGGTCAGTCGTGTTTCTCGCTCAACTCTCTCCCTCCCTCAGCTACTTCCAGTGAAACGCACGCCGCCGCAACATCGTAAGCTTCTCTATTACGTTTTCTACTACTCTTCTTTTCTGTTTTTATTTTCTTTTATTGCAATATATTTTTTGGCGTTTGGATTGTATTACCAAGTACGGAGTAGTTACCTACTGTTAGTTTGCCGGTTTTTACTTGTTTGGAACCTAAACACTTATTAGAGGAGTGGTTAGTTTCGTATGATGTTCTAACTTCAGTTTTTATTCCTATCAAATTTTTGTGATTTGAGATCGTTGATTGTAGCTTTTTGCTCTGTATTTTGTTTGATACAATTTCTATTGCAATAAATTCTTTTGGCACAATTGAAATGCAAAATCTTTGTTTTTTTTAAGGATAATCATACATTGTTATTTTTCTTATAATTTTTTTTGAAGTCTTTGTTTTTTCATAAAATTTGTTTGCTCCTTTTCTTAAATTTTTTGTTGCGTTTTTGTTCTTTTGCAGATTTCAAGTTTTGCTTTACTGTTTTGGGATGTCTTTGCTTGAAGTGATTACTAATGCCCTGGCCAATAGGGAAAACACTGTAACTCATTCTGAATACCCAATAATTCTCAACTCGGATGATATTCTTCTGAATTTGAAGCCTAATGTTGAAAACGCAAATAGTGCAGCACTTGCCAACCCTGTTACTGGGTGGGAGCTGTATCAAACCGATTCTCTGCTGATTGAATTGTGTAAAAAGTTTCATGCAAAGTTAAAGAGAAGGCTTGAAGACACTAATAACTTCAACAAGGATGAGTTTGTTGGAATTTTGATTCAGTTTCTTGAGAAGATTGCTGAAAAAGTTGGGATTTCTATAGGGGTTGATTCTTCTGATGACAGATATATTCAGATATTGATTCAGAAAGTTGGACTTTTGATTGGTTGGGATGTGGCAGGTTTGGTTTTGGAAGCATGTTTGGATTTCGAGATATGGGATTTGGTGGAGACGTTGGTTATTAATAGGATTGTGAATCATTCCTCTTATTCAAATTTAATTACGACTCTTGCAGATAAAAACAGGTCTGATCTGCTATGTCTAAGTGTCCAACATGCTTCAGATCTTGGATTGTCTGAGTTGATCTCTGTTTTAAGGTATTTTCTTTGTCCATCAAAAGATTCTTTGAGTACTATGGTGAATGTGAGGAAAGAATGGGAAAGGCAGGCCTTGTTAGCTGTAGAAAAGGCTAGTGATAAGAGTCTCCCAGACAAGAAATCTCATGTTGCTAAGGAGGCTTCAATTCTGCTTATGATTGCACATGATGGATTCTCAGTGTCTGAACTTTGTTTGCATTATTTGATGGCATCCTCGAACATTGATGATGTGATATTATCATCTGCAATAGTCAAACTAAAGGGTAATGAGACGAAGAACCTGATTAGGTACTTGGGAAAATGGTTGAAGAAGTATGAAATGTTCCCTCAGGCGGGTCCATGCCCCAAGGCTTCGACTATGCTGGATTTGAAGGCTTGTGATTGGGTACCTAAACTTGAAGATATTATCCGTTATCTTGGATTGGTGCTTGATGAGAACTTCTCTTCATTGGTTTTGAATCCAGGGTTTCACGAAGAGCTAGTATCTATTGAGTCAACAGTTGCTTCTTTAGCTTCAGAAGCTAAACTCTGTTGTTTTGTTTCAAACATTATTCAGAATTTGAGAGTTCAAGGCAAAGGTGAGCAAACCTAGGAAAGCTGTTTGGTTTCTTGGTAATTTGTTCATGTCACTTCCAGTGAATTTTGATTTGGACTCTCGTAACGGTGAATGTACTTTCTCAATCATGGGGTTATCTAATTCCTTTTCACCAACCTTCATACAATTCCAACAACAATCACGTCCTTGATTACTTTTTTGGTTTTCGGCTACCCAAACTGACTGTAATATGCTAGCAGTCTCTCACAACGCTTCCACCGCGAGCCTACCTTTGAAGTTACGCTATGCCAAAGCTCTGGAATCTCTTGCAGTAATAACAGAATCCTGTGTCCTGAATCTTTGGCTAGTTAAATCCTCTGCAGCGATTGATGTACGTAAATTCTCATACCATTCGGTGCAATTTATGATAATCAATTTCTTTTTGGACCCGCTTTCTTTCGGCCTATTATATGCTAAGCATTCACACAACCGCAACATAATTGTCAGCCATTCTGTACTGCAGGTTGCAAGGTGCTTTATTTGAGTTTTCATACATTTTGATTTTAAGGGAACAGGAATGGTTTATGCATAAATATGTTCTATATCTTTATCCAAAACCTCCTGAAAAATTTATAAAAAAGACTATTTGCAGGTGTTCACATGTATATACATCTTTAAAAGGTCACATAACTGAATTAGATTAGTTCTGATATCGTAAACTTTAATTTTCGTGGAGTGGTTTATGTCAAATAACGTAATCAAATGACCTGATGTGAAGTACGAATGCGTCTAACATTGCTATATTTTTGTACATCAAACAAATGCGTGTCATGACTGAAGAGGTTCCTTGCAATGTTTATGAAAATACAAGCCGGTTGCTAACCGGCAAAACCTTGAACGATGTTGAGACTTGCAGTTTTGTCGCTTACCATTTCTCTCTACTTCGTCTTCCTGGTCTTCATTCAAGGCCCAGTACCTTGAACCTTTGAGCGTGTTTCTTTCATTTTTTTAAAGGAGTTTTAATGATTTATTGTTTCATTTAACTAATATTTCTTGTTTCATTTTACTCTTATTATTTAGATAATTCAAATGAAATTTCTTTTTTGTTATACATGTGAAAACATTGAAAACTCAATTTTGATCCTTAAATCCACAATTCATTGTTTGATCTCTTGAAAATTTTCCAGAGACTCAAGTGTAATTAACCTCGACTGCGTGTGTGTGTGTGGGTGTTTTTTTTTGTTTTTGTTTTGTCTGTTTTCATGATCAATAATGGCCGTCTTTAAACAAATGGTCAAGAAATTTGCATATATCCCCTGAAAAAAGCCTTGATCTGTGAACCAGACTCTAGAGTATGACCTTGAGCATGGAGAGTTGGTGGATGTTGATTACCAATTCGTGGATTGCAGACATACTACGTCAGGTTATTGCGCTAATTATCGACGGTGGAGGTGTAATTGTGAAAAATATTGTTGTAATTGCAACAAGTGGAATCACAATATTATGAACATAATTGCGCTCTGTAATATAAAATCTTGATTTAGGAAAGCTTGAAAGAATCATTTGCAATCGTTTCTTTCAGCTAATGGAAAATCCACCATACGTTTCTTTCAGAAACTCTTCTACAAGAAAAAGTCAAATATTGATGAATATGTAGATTAGTGCCAAAGTATATGCTTCCTTTGACGATGATTTTAATAGTTATAATGGACCCGTGACTAGAGAGGCATTATTGTTTTTCTATGTTTTTAAAAATATCATGATTATTATTAAAAATTAAAAATTTTATTTATAATTATAATTTTTTTTACTATTTATAGTATTAGTGTCTATTGATTTTCTCTAATTATCCTTTTTTCTTAAAATAAATTTGTCAAAATAGACACATATTAAACAACTTAACAAATAAAATTGTGACACATTCAACAACTTAACATATATAAAAGATCAAAGAATATACATTCAAGTACCAAAAATAACAACTTAAACTGAACAAGTAGCTTTGTC
>JANPWT010000007.1:27092364-27103306 GCA_024678245.1 Erythroxylum densum
AATTAAGATTATATTATTTTTAATTTATGGTAAGTTCACTTTCATAAGAATATGATGATAGTACTTCACCGAAATTTCAAAGACTTATGTGAATGAGTTACTCCTTGTGAGAAAATTGTCAAATAGAAGCATATAAGCTTAATGAAGGAGGTAAAATAGTGTTTAGTCTAATTATTTGTATAATGATTTACATAAGAAGCATTGTATATTTAAGTTTTGCAATGCAATTGAGACTTGAGTTTGTATATCTTTTGTGATTAATTATGAAGTTAGCTAATGCATGTAGGTTAATGTTTGTGAATATCATTCTAGTAAACCCTCATGAGAGTATAACTTTTCCACTAGGGACACCTAAGGTTAAAGGCTTGTAGCATATTTCTAAATGTCAATGTACACCTACAAAAGTAGAATTATTCTTAATTTCATTTGTTTTAGTTTAAGTTAATAGTTAGGGTTTATCTGCTTCAGGACAAGCAATGAGTTAGGTGTGGGATAATTTGATAAAACAATATTTTACATCTTATTTTAGTTTAATTTATTTAGCATTTGGTATAAATTATGTTTTTTAATGTTTAGTTTATTATCTTATAGGTAATGAAGTTGAGGACTAAACACGAAATTAATTGTAAATTTCGTAATAATTATCCATTAAATAATATTTTGGAGTCATTTAAAAGATAAAAAATGGAAAAATAACTTTATGCAAAACTTCAAGAGATAATTCTAACTCAAATATGCCAAAAAATGGAGAATTTAGAGGAGCAAATCATAATAGGTATCATACTTATTGAGGTAACAAGTGTTTGTCTTTCACAAAGAAGTAAAGAAACAAAATAAGACCAATGCTAGAGTTGATCCTAGATTAGTGCCATACTTGTAATTTACTTACAAATTGAAACATTACAAAATTACTGTTGGTTATACAGTGTGTCAAGTGCCAGATACATCTTAAATCGTGAACTATAAAAGTTTCTGAATAAGACTAGTATTGATGTTAGCGCTAGTCTAGCACTGGTTCCTAGACCTAATTTGTTAAGATTGGTGATTCTTTAAATTTAAGTCATCTAGAACTCTATATGTAAATATATGTATTAGCATTAACTTAGGGTTCTTCTAGTTGATTGAGAGTAGGCTGGATATTATGTCCTAGGTTAGGTTTGGATTAGTCCATTTGAATTCAATAATCTCAACCTAATTTGACCAAAATTCATGCTAGGCTTAGTTTTTTTTTAAATTTTTGGATTTCATTTGAGATCAAGCTCAAGCCCTTTGGCCCAACCTAGCCTAAGTCAAAAATTTCATTTTTAAATAAGATGCAAAATAATGTCATTTTTCTTATGCAAATCATGTTGTTTCACATCGTAAATATTAGAGTCACCGTGTCTATATGAAACAACGTCAACGAAATTGTGTGGAATCTTTTAAACAAGACTAGACCAAGGATGGCGTTGAAAAGGATAAATGTGAGTATTGTCATAAGATGTTGGCTAAGATTTCTAAAGGTGGAACCTATATTTGAAGAGAAATATGGAGTTGTATAATAAAAAATTCTTGGTATAATGAGGTTAAACATTTTTTTGGCTTTAACTTAATGAGAGGGAAGAATGAAATAACTGCCAAAAGTTATGATAGCTAAAAATCAAAGTTTTTGATAGCAAAGCTTAAGATGATAATTAGTGATAAACAACCACTCTCCATTGTTGACAGAAAAAATTTCAAGATGTTGTTCATCTTACTATAACAACCTTTATGATCCTAACTCGATACTATGAAGAAAGATGTTTTCGAGATATATAATAATGAAAAAATAAATATCAAAGACATTATTGAGTATTCATAAATAGGTAGCTATCACATCAGATATATGGATGGCTAATAAACAAAAAAAGGGGTATATAGTAGTGATGACATACTATTGTGACAATGATTAGCCTCTATGTAATTAATTGTTGGTTCATATTTTTAAATGGTAGGTTAATATTAAGAACTATATTGTTGGATTGCTTAATGGATTAAAAAATCAATACCAAGCTCTCAACTATAACTCTCGATAATTGTAGGAAAAATGATGCAATGATAAGAATTGAAGAATAATTTGCAATTGGAGAGCTTGATGATTAGCGAAAGGTTATTACATATGCTTGGTTTTGTACATATTGTGAATTTGATTACGAAGGACAGTTTGGAGTTGATAAAGGAAGTGGTAAAGTTAATTTGAAATAACATAGAGTTTAGAATGCAACAGTTAAAAAAGTACAAAAATTTAATGAAACTGCATAACAACTATGCATTACATGCAATTAAAAAAAGGTTATCAACTATTTAAGATGTTAGAGTCATCAACTAAGTATGTTGATGTGTTCATCAGACTAACATAAAGAGCTTATCAATATACTTGCTTACTAATAGAAAAGTAATGAGAGTTGGTTAAAGTGAGATACTTTATAATACTATTGAGTTGTTTTCATTAATAAAATTTCCAACTTCACACAAAGTTGGAGATATTTTATAATACTACTGAGTTGTTTTCATGAATAAAATTTCTAACTTCACACATTAGCTTTAACAATATGTGAAAGGACCCATCTCGGAGTTCCCTTTCTGGAACCCGAGTGAAGGCCTCCTAGCGACCCTATAGTACCCCTCTAATCAATGAATTAGGTCTCCACTGGATTCTTACTCACTCTCCTAGGAAATGGTAATTTTGGAACGTATGGTGGAGGTGGAACATATGGGGTTCCTACTCCTTAGTGACTTTCTCCTTACCATTTTCTTGACTTTTCTCCATTGGATCAAAAACTTCCTTCAAGATTGGCTCTAATAACTCCTTTCCACTTCTCAACTGAATTTCCTTTAAATGTTCTTTCTGATAATGTTCTAAAGTGTTGGGAAGGTTACTTGGAGGTCTAGTTGATACTGCAATTGCCAGCTGACCCCTCTACACCTCTAGGTTATAGATTGATGATGCTTGATTTTTAATTAACTGATAAGTCTTCACTTGATAACTGTTAAGCGTCTGATCACTCCATGCCTGTGCCTCCTTGATATTGTTCACCTTCGACCCAATTGTACCTATCACTTCCATCATCTTTGAAAATCAGGAGCTCAATTGTAAAAATTAAGAATCAGTCCTTGTAGCTTTGGCTTCCATTTTTGCCTCTGGCCTTGATTCAATACCTCCAAACTTTGACTCTAAGTCAATATGTGAATTGCTTTCCTTTTCCTAAAATTCTAGGGGTCTTTGAGGTCTCCAATTGGTTCCTATAGGGTTAGCCCAAGAAAATTTTAGATGGTTTTTCCATTCAACATTATAAGTACTAGAATATGGGTTATTACCTGACCTTTGTTGGAGCCATAATAATGTGCTTGTATTATGCCTTTAGTGCTCATCAAATAACATGTCGATGAATTATGACACAAATCTCACAATTTTGATGCATATAATTCAAAGAACTAGATGAAGGTTGAAGATCACTTACTTGTTTCCTTAATGATGCAATTTCTATAGATAAAACAGTTGTTAAATCTGTTGACGTAACCCCTTTTCTTCCTTCATCTGTATTGGTTTACTCCTTTCATTTTACCAGAGGCAGTTGTTAACAATCACGTCTTCAATCAGGTTATATGCAGCATCTATGGTCTTCTTCATTAATGAACCTCCTGCAGCTGCATCAATGGCACTTTTGGTTGCTAAATTGACCTTTATTATAAAATGTTTGTAGCAAAAATTCCCTGGGAGATTATGATGGGGGCAGCTCCTCTATAACTCCTTGAAACGCTCCCATGCCTCATACAATGATTCTCCCTCTTACTGCTGAAAGTTGGTGATTTCTTTAATGATCCTTGTTGTCTTTACAATGGGAAATATTTGGACAAAAAGGGTTACACCAATTGGTCCCATGTTCTGACTTGTTCTAGAGTAAGGGAGTTCATCCATGCCTTTGTTCAATCTTTTAGTGTGAAGGGAAACAATCTCATCTTCACTGCATCTTCTGACGGCCAGTTTTTCCTGAAAGTATCACAAATTTCCAAAAAGTTGTCAATGTGAGTATTAGGATCCTCGTGTGGCAAACCATAAAATTGAGCATTGCTTTGCAAAATATTAAGTAAAATAGGCTTGATTTTTAAATTGCTTGGATTCACTAGTAGTTTAGCAATTCCTTGCTGGTTTGGGTAAAACCTTGGTTGCATAAAGTCCATCAAAATTCTTTCTTCACCACCTTGTTCCCTCAATTCAGCCATATCTGCTCAATTTGATCTTGTCTCCTTGCCTTTCTCAATTCCTTTTCTACTTTGGTGATGTCAAGTTCTAGCAATTTCTCTACAACTCTTGCACTCCTCATGTGTATACACCTATTACACACCAGAAAAGAATATCAAACTAAATATGAAAAGAAAACCCAAATCAAAACAATTCAAGCCAAACTCAATGCTAGGCATAATCTGCGATAATAACACAAAAACCTGATAGGTAATTTTCCTAATTTTAATTTAAAACCTCATATTCTGTAAGTATACAGATCGGAAATCGCAGTATAGATAAGTATCATCCCTTAGGAATTAGTTAGTCACTGAAATGATCCAAATTTTGTTTTATTCAGGAAACTTAAATAATTAGACTTGAAAGTTCCACAATATAAAAATTAAGAGTCATACATACACACTTTAGGGTTGTCACAAAAGTAAGAACACAAATTTAAAAAATGGTGAATCAAAGTATCAATTTAATAACTCAGGACTGTCACTACCTAACTATGTATTCTCTCACTTTAGCAAAGTTCATTATGTTTAGTCCAAAATTCCATAATTTCCTGGTTCTTTCACTCTCATTACTTGAACCAAATAAGCTTTGTTTAATGAAGTAAATGAATTATGTAACTTCCCATTTTTCACTTAACCATTAAAAGGATATGAACAAATTTTTGGACAACCACTTTTCCATTCAAGATCTCTCTCCAAATGGCAAGGTAACTTGATATATGGAGTATTCTTAGTGTAAGCCCACTCTCATGGCACCTACTAACATACTTATTAACTCCATATCTCTACGTGAGCTAAGTATGGACAGCCATATACCGTAAACATCGAACAACATCAAACACATCCATAACATTGAATAAAGTGAGGTACAGCATAGTTTAGGCAATAACAACCCTAATAACTTCTTAGAAATCCATCAAAATCTCATCCAAAATGTTCATAAAATATCCATACATCCTTATAAATCAAAAAAACACAACAAAGAAGCAAGAAAAGAGAAGAAGTAAGCCTTGTATGTTGAAGAGCAAAGCTGGAATTCTATAATGGCAGCTTTGTGTCTCCTTGAAATCCTTTGATTCCACCTTGAATTCTCTTGGTTTTTTTCTAAAAAATCCATTCTTCTCTCCCCCTTGGATTTCTTCATGACCTCATCCTGTATAGAGTTTAAAATTTAGTTTTTATACCCCATTTAATGATTAAAACGATGTAGGAAGGAGGAAGTTGCTAGCTGGAATTTTCCAGAAAACTCTGTTTTCTGTCTTGGCTTGAATTCATTATATCTTATCGATTTCTTATCCAAATTGGGATGTTATTTCACCAATTTCAAACTGAATTTATCCTCTTTATTTTGGATGAAAAACGAAAAACATTCAATAAGAATTGTATCTTGCGAAAGCTTAGTATTGGTGATGGGACGACCTAGGAATATTCCAGCTTTTCTTTGGGTCACATAACTTGCTTTCTCTTTGGTTCTTCTATCCTTCCATCCCTCAAAACCACCTTCAAACCTATTGATTAACAAAAAAATTAATCACTTAATCATGCCCAAAACACATGCAATTCATACCAACATAATGTAAGAAAAAGATGTGCAACAATGCCATGCAAAACTTATGCAAACCTAATCTTAAAGAACTAATTCACACACATTCATGCATATTTACATACATTCATACATAATCATACAATTATATAAAACTAAGACAAAACATAAGCTAAACAAGTTAACAACAATCAATTTATCACAATTAACTAACAAATTATCCTAAGAAAAGTATGTATAAATGCAACCTATCATCTCTCCCACACTTAAACTTTTGTTTGTCCTCAAGCAAAATCAAACACAAAAATAATCTATATAACAAAAATACATATACACGCATACAGTTTCAAAATTGATGGCTACTGACTCGAAACATTATGCAATCAACTTAATCGTAAACAATAATTATATCATAAGTTCAATGTATTGATTTATTCTGTTATGCCTAAGTACTTTAATATAAACATACACATTGATCAAGATATAAAAAACTCAAATTTAAACCTATGCCACTTATAGATATGCATTTACAATTATTGATCATTTCAATGGTTAACTATCCAAGTTATCCGTTCATGAAAATTTTTAGCTAATTTATCAAATCAGTAGGGTTTCTATTACACACACACTTTTTTCTCATTTTGTAATGTTGACTTAGTCTTTTAACTGATGACAAACATTAGTGAGCAATGCCCCTTGTTACTCAACCAGGCCACATTTTTATTTATTTATTAAGCTGGCGTAGTTGGAGTATCATTCTAGCCTTTTGACGTGAAGATAAACATTTGTGATTAATGCCCCCGATTACTCAAATAGATCACAGCTCACAATAGGATACTAGCTCTATTCTTAACCCTTTTTGGGTCAGTGAAATAGTGATTAACACACACTCTTTTCTTTTCTTTCATTTCTTTTAGCTTATTATTTTCATGAAAGGGAAATTGAGATTATCTACCGATTTAATGAGTTCTAACGGTAACTACATGTGGATTAGCAACATTAAGTGTAAAACTAAGTGTCATATCCTAATCAACACACATGTTTATGTTAAAGCTACTTGTAATATAACTTCCTAAGTTAACACATATCACCAGTTCAAAGACATTCAAAATTAAGCTAATTTACATAAAATTCTAGCCACTAAACATCCATATAGTCACACAATTTCACACAAAAATTGAAGGAATTGGCACATTAACACAAGAACATGAAAAACTTTCAAAAAATACAAAACAATGCATATCACTCCCCCACACTTGAACAACACATTGTCCTCAATGTGTGAAAGTGATATACAACGAGCAACAACAAAACATAATATATGCAAAAAATCATAAATGAATAAATAAAAAGGTATGAGAAAGCTTATTGGTATTAGTGTCAAGGATCGTGTTGGTGGTGGATCGTGTATTCCTCATAGCTCATACTTTACTTCTTTTCCTTTATCAAAGAAAACAAAAACTAACATAAATAAAATATAAACACAAACATCCAACAAACATAAACAAAAACACCCCATGCTAGTTTTAAAAATCATTAACAAGACTTTGATGACTCTCTGGTCATGGACGGGGTTCGAGAAATATTCCTTCTCGATCGGTAGGCACTTGTCCTCCATATCAGGGCTTGCAACGATGGCCATTCACCCAAAAAGTTTCTCTATACTCGTTTTGCAACTCCACAACTCCAATTGCGAATGCATCAATTACTGTGAAAGGTCCGCTCTATCTATATTTTAACTTTCCAGGAAACAACCGAAGTCTAGAGTTGAAGAGTAAAACCATATCACTGGCATGGAACTCCTTTTTCCTAAGTTGTGCATCATGCCACCTCTTTACCTTTTTCTTGTAGAACCTGGCATTATTATAAGGTTACAGCCTTAATTCATCCAACTCATTTAACTACAATTTCCTCTTTTCTCTAGCTACCTTCTGATCCTAATTTATGGTTTTGATTGCCCAGTAGTCTACGCTCAAGTTCCATAGGTAAATGACAAGCTTTCCCATAAACCCATCTGTAAAGCGTTGTCCCAATACTAGTCTTGAAAGCCATCCTATAAGCCCATTCTACATCATCTAATTTGATTGCCCAATTCTTTTTAAAATTGTTGACGTCTTTTGTAAGATTTTCTTTAATTCTCTATTCATAACCTCTACTTGATCACTAGTTTGGGGGTGGTAAGGTGTAGCTACCTTGTGTTGTACTCCATATCTTTTTAGTATTGCTTCAACTAGATTGTTACGAAAGTGGGTACCACCATCATTGATAATCTCCCGTGACACACCAAATCTGTTGATAATCTTTTTCAGAAACCTTAGTACCACTCTACTATCATTTGTTGGTGTCTCTATCATCTTAACCCACTTTGATACATAATCAAAACTTTTCAAAATATATTTGTTTCCATAAGAGGATGAAAATGGTCCCATAAAATGCAGACCCCAGGCATCAAATACTTCAACCTCTTGCATCGAAGACGTTGGCATCTTGTCCCTTTTCGATATGTTCCCAATTCTTTGACACCAGTCACACTTCTTCACCTATTGTTGTGCATCCTTAAACAATTTTGGCTAATAAAATCCACACTCCAACACCCGTGCGGCTGTCTTATTGTCTTCATAATGTCCTATGTAAGAAAAATTATAATAGTGAGTTAAAATAGCATTAATTTTGTTATCAGGAACACACCTCCGAATTAGTCCATCCACGCAATTTTTTTAATGAAGTGGATCTTCCCACATATACTGCTTACAATCATGTTTAAAATTTTTGTTGCTGGTAAGTTAAATCAGGGGGAAGGATACCACCTATAATGTAATTTGCAATGTTGGCATACCAAGGATGGTCTAATTCTTGTCCCAAAATTAACATCTCATCAAGGATTTTCTCATTGATTTCTTCTTGTAAGCTTGATTCCCCTCCTTTTCCAATCATGACAGGTAATCAACAACGAAATTTTCTTCTCCCTTTTTATCATTAATCATGATATTGAATTCCTATAGGAGTATGATCCACCTAATCAACTGAGGCTTGGCATCCTTTTTAGCAAAAAGGTACTTCAGGGATGCATGATCTATATACACAATCACTTTTGAACCAAGTAAGTAAGAATGAAATTTATTGTAAGCAAAAACTATAACTAACAATTTTTTTTGTCATGGTATAATTAATCTGAGAATCTGTCAAAGTCTTACTGACGTAGTGAATAACATGCAACTTCTTATCCTTACGCTACCCTAGAGCATACCCAATTGCGTAGCATCACACATCAACTCAAATGGTAAGCTCCAATCTGGTAGTTGTAAAACTAGTGTTGACGTCAACGCCTTCTTCAACCTATCAAAAGAAACTAAACAATCATTATAAAAAATGAAAGGAATGCCTTAAAAATGCTTAGACACCTTGAACATTACTTAGTAGAGGAAGTTTATTGATGATTTCAATTTTTTCCTTATCCTCTTAAATGTCTCTACAAGATATCTTATATCCTAAGACTATTCCCTCCTGAACCATGAAGTGGCATTTTTCCCAATTTAATACTAAATGGGCCTTTGAAGAACCTTATCCAAATTTGTTAGACACTGCTCAAAGGAATCTCTATACACTAAAAATCCATCCATAAATTCCTCTAAAAATTCCTCAATCATGTCGGAAAAAATGGCCATCATATATCACTGAAATGTAGCTGGTGCATTGCAGAGTCTGTACGACATCAGTCTGTATGCAAAAGTACCATATAGATAAGTGAAAGTTGTCTTAGCTTGATCATCTAGATAAATGAATATTTGGTTGTAGCCAAAATACCCATCCAAGAAATAGTAAAATGAATGTCCTATAACTCTCTCAATCATCTGGTCCACAAAAGGCAGTAGGAAGTGGTCCTTCTTTGTCACTAAGTTGAGCTTCATGTAATGAATACAAAATCTCCAACCAATGACCGTTCGTGTGGAAATCAACTCACCGTTTTCATTTTCCACCATTGTTGTTCTGCCTTTCTTTGGTACACGCTGAAGTAGACCTTACTGTCTGCGATTGGGTGTATAATTCCTACATCTAATAATTTAATCACCTCCTACTTTACAAATTCCTTCATATTCGGATTCAAATGCCTTTGCCTATCCCTCATTGGTTTATCCATCCTTGAGATTTATTCTATGCATCATAACATTCAGAATTATCCCTCGGATGTCTGATATCTACCACCGCATCGCTTTCATCCTTCTCTTTATAACTTCCACTACATTCCTCTCTTGTTCATCACTTAACTGGTTTGAAATAATCATAGTTAATGTTTGATTTTCACCCAAAAATGTATACCTCAGGTGTGAAGGTAAAGGTTTTAACTCTAGGGTGGGTGCTCTCTCATTGGAAGGTGGTATGGGTGGCTTGGTCCTTACCAAAGATTCCTTCTCACTTTTCTCTTCTTCCTCTACATCCTTCTCTCTCTTTCCACTCTCATCTTCTTCATTCAATTCTAATTCCCTGTCACTTTTTGTTTTTATCATTCTACCAGTTATCTCCTTTACACACTTATCCATCATATCCATTCTTATACAACAATCTAGCTCTTCCCTACTTTTCAAACTCCTTTTTGTGTTGAACTCAACTTTTTCATCATTAATATGTAAAATCAAAACACATTATTCACATCAATCAATGCTTAACTAGAATTCATAAAAGGGAATCCCAAAATCAACGAACAATTTATGTCCTCAGCAACATCAAGAATAACAAGGTCAACAGGAATCACAAACTTATCTACTTTTACCAAAACAACTTCGACAATTCCAAAAGGCTTCTTTATGGACTAATTAGCTAACTGAATTGTCATTGATGTTGGCTTTATGTTATCCAAGTTTAGCTTCCTGAATATAGACAACGACATCAAATTAATACTAGCTCCTATATCACATAAACATTTAGAAAATTTAACACTACTAACAATACAAGGAATAGTAAAACTCCCTAGATGCTTTAGTTTTAATTGCAAATTGTTCATGATCACAAAGCTACAGCTGGATTTCAATGTAACTATTTGATTTGAATCCCAGGTTCCCTTACAAGAAAGTAATTCCTTTAAGAACTTAGCATACTTGGGCATGTGCTCCAAAACTTCTGGCAAAGAAAAACTCATATACA
>JANPWT010000007.1:27164521-27176003 GCA_024678245.1 Erythroxylum densum
TAATTTATAATTATTATTAGTAATAAAATATTTATTATTATTTTAAAAACTTTGAAAAAAAGGGGGGAATGAGAGGTAGGATGGAGGGAGGAAAATTTTGCAAAAAAATTCTCCAATTTTTTAAAATTTTCGAGACCTACCGGTATTTGACTGTTATTTTGAATACCGACTGATACCGGCCGAGATGGGCCGGTATCGATCGGTATTTAAATTCGGTACCAAAATTTAAAATCTAGTATCAAATTTAGGCCATAACGGTACCGGCTGATACGATACGGAATTCAATACCGTGTGTTTTGGAAACTACTTAGATAATTGTGATTTAAGAATTTTTTAGAGCGTCACAAATAAATTTAGTTAACTAGAACTTATTATCAACTATACCAAATAACAAAACAAATGTAAAGTAATCAAGTAATAGTTTATATACCATTGCAATCAAATAAGAGTGAGAATTTAATCATTTATTGAGATACTCTTATTATTTTATTCAAAAGAATAATCTTTCCTACTATTAAAAAGATTACTCTAATTTCTATAACGGGCTAGGATCACGTTCAAATTTAATTGATCTTGAATTACTAAACAAATTATCTAAATTTAAATTAGGTAGATAACAATTTTATTAATTACATTTTATACGATACCTAAATATGTTAAGTGAAAACTCTTGACAACATAGATCTTATATGTTATTCTTAATCCTTCTTCCAAATTAATAATATCATATGTTATTCATCCAAATCATACAAGTTTAGTTAAGTAAGATCCATTAATTTAAGATACAAACATATTAGAATTAGAAGGGCCTTAATTTACTCAACAAGGCTTATAATAAATAGGGTTCTAGTTTTATACTTAAATAATGAAAGACATCATTCAAATTTACAACATGTACTTAATATTTAACGAGAGATTTAATTTTTAGTGGTCTTATACAAATTACAAGTAAAATGTCATATATTTAAGCATGCAATTCATCGTGCAAATATAATCAAATTATAAGCATGAAAGATTGTTTAATTCTAATTGTCGATATAATCTTAACAATTAAAATAATATTTGTCAACTCTTGGGATAAGTAAATTAGGTTAAACTATTTATTCCTAAATAAATCAAATTCTTATTTCAAATAAAAATTCAATTTGATTTTAAAACGATGTTCAAATTTTAATTGAAAACTATTTCCAAATATTTTGACTCTTTTAACAATTTAATTGAAAAAATCAATAAATTACTTACTTATTATAATTTATATTTTTTTAATTCAAAAGTAAGAAATTATAATCTAATTAGGAAGCTTTTTAATCTAATTAGAAATATCTTTTCTTTAATAGGAAAACTATTTCCTAACAATAAATTTAATTAAGAAATAGGGATGACAATTTTTAGCCCATAAGTCTAAATTTAATTGTTGGACCTAAATTTAATTTTTTTTCAATGGGTCAGATCCAAGCTTAGACTGACTTGAGACTCAATTATTATAAACAAAACAACATCATTTTACTTACAAGAATTAAGTCTTGAGTAAGTATTGGCCTGGATAGCCTATACTAGGATCCAATTAAAAAATAAATTGATCTATATCTTTAATTTTAAAAAATTGGAGAGAGCTGGCAATCGTCATTCATGTTAAGAAAGTCCTTTGCAATATTTATTAAGAGATTAGTTTCTCAAAATTTGAAAATAAGATCTCGTCTAACTATACCTAATATAATATAATTATGAAAGATAACTATTTAAAACTTTACTTTGTTCTAATATTAATTTAATAATTCAATTCTTAAAAAATTAAATTAAGTACCACAACGTTTCCTGATAAATATTAATGTTTTCAAAAATACTTAGAAAATACTTTTTAAGTTTAGACTAATTTAATCCTAATATTATCAAGAAAAATTAATCTAATTATAATAAAGGCTTAAATAAAAATCCACAAAAAGAGAAAAAAAAATGGAAGGGGCGCTGCAAGCGCCAAACCGTTTCTTGAGGACATCTAATCTAAGTCATCAAAGTTAAATACTCATCCCTGTCGTTTTCCACTGGTGAGTGGCTCATCAATACCGCCGGAGACCATCAGTCCACGTTTTCCAAAAAACATAAAATAGGGGGATACGCGATTAAGTTTTTTAGAAACAATACATTTAGGAGAATCGTCATAGTTGCACAAAACACAAGCCTGGAGTTTCCAAAGCCCGTGAATGTCAACAGCTTAAAACATGTTTTCTAGAAATAAAATAAGGTCATGCAATTTTAGTTTTAAGAGACCGAACATTAAGAGCGAGGGAACATGGCACACTAGTATGGTTTTCACACAACAAGACTTTGAGTTTTCAGAAAATAAAGATTTGTTTTTCAACAGCCTTTAAGTTTAATAAAATCAATAATAATCAAGAAATAATTAAAAATGGCTTTGATATTTACATGTTGTTAAAGAAATCAATCTTGGTTTAGAAATTGAGCTGGGGCCAAAATGATATCGTTTTTAGGACGGCCCAAGTCGGTCAGTCTTGGGTCCGGTTAGGTTTAACCTCGGCTTCAATGAGTTAGGACAGGCCTAGGCCTGAATTATTATCATCCTTAAATCAATTATAATTCAAATGGAAGGGTTGAATTGTAATTGATTCCAATTCCTTTTATTATTTATAAAAAAAGATTTTGGGATTCTTTTTAATTAAAATTAAAATTAAAATTTATAATTATAATTTGATTTCAATAAAAATAAAATATCTTATATTTGATCCCTAAAATTTCTTAAAATTTAAAACTAAGTACAACTTAATTTAAATTAATTTTCTCTCTTTAACTCATTATTTTCCTTGCTAATTAAGATAGATATCTAATAATATGTTATGATTATCCGAATAATAGAAATATTAAAGTAGTTTGACTCATATTGACAATTAAATAAACTTTCTAACATAACTACCAATTAAACTATGGATAAAGCAAAAGAGAAGGAGGAGGACAATAAGCGATGAGCGATTAATAACGATGAGCGATTATAGACGAGCGATGATCGATTACAGACGAGCTTAGACCCATAACTTCTGAGATTCAAACAAATATCCACTCTTCCTCTATGGCTTCATCTTCTTCCACTCCACATCCTCTCTCCCCTCTCTCCCCTTTACTAGTTCCCGCACCTCATCTCCAAAAATCTGAAATCCCTAATCGTACCCAAAACCAAAACACTAACCCAAACACCCTCGTCCCTCTCCAAATTGAAGATCCTCCTTTGAAATCAACCCTTTCCAACAACCCTAACGAAATTTCCCCAGCAACCAACCCTTAAGAAACAGTCCCTGCTACTGCTCTCCAACCCCGTGATCCTCAAAACTCGGCGAATATCAGGTCATGGAAGGCAGTTGTCTCGGAAGGTATGACGACTCCTCAGAAGATAATGCCTTATCCTACTACCCCTCCCCCAGAGATCAAGGAGGAGTAGATCTACATCATTCTAAGAAGGGAGCGGCATAGTTCATGTTAGCTTTGATAGTTTTTTTATAGGAAAAAAACCACCTGATCCAGTGGCTCAGAGAGCTTTAGCTAAGTTTTGGGTAGACTTTAGGTTAAAGGAGACGTTAATTACTAGCTCAAACAATTTTTTTTTTTAAGTTTGACTATGAGATAGGCTTAAATTCGGTGCTGGAAAAGGATCCTTGGCATATCCAAGGGAAGCCCTTATTTTTTAGAAAATGGTGTCTGAATGGTAGGGAACAAGAAAAGGTCAAGGTTGCTCCGGTGTGGGCTAGGTTTCATAATATTCCAGTCGAATACTAGAATACTGGAATACTGAAAGGTTGGGAAGGATAGCTAGTGCTGTGGGACATCCTCTCTTAATGAATTCTCAGACAACAAGGATGGATAGGATAGTTTATGCTCGAATATGTGTGGAACTAGAACTACATAGGAGTTTGCCATCATCCTTCTAATTGGCCACATACGATGAGGAGGGGGAAATACTTTTTAAGGAAATTAGGATTGAGTATGAATGGAGCCTTGATCCGCAAGTGTAGAAGAAGGAATGGGCACCTATAGGAAGAGTCTTTGAGACTGGTTTACAACAAGAGCTGGAGAAAGGAAAGGAGATGACATCAAACAACCCAACTTAGCAGTAAAAGACACAGGAACTAAACTTTGAGAAGACAGTTCCAAGTAATGATGTAATTAGAGTATCAAAGAGCTATAATGAGCAATGCAAAGGGCAAGGTCTTCATCTGAAGGAACGTATTACTGATGTGACAATGCAAGAAGGCAAAGATGTTATCTCTACTAGGAGTCCTTCTCACCTGCCCCAGGATCAACAGATGCAAGAAGAATCTAGTGGAGACCTTGAGGATTCCAACTCTTCTGCTGTAAATCAAGTAGGTAAAATTCCTATCTCTCCTATTTCTGAATTGGTTCCGATTAGTCCTGGAATTATAGGAGGGGCAGAGGAGGACTTTACAGTGAGGAAAAATAGGAAAAGTAGGAGGAATTAGAGGTAGCATGGTTGCTGGATTCTGGTTCTTTTGATTATGGATTTGGTTTTTTGGAATGTGAGGGAACAACCCCAAAAAATAACTAGCAGTACATGCTTGGCTTAAAAGATTATCGATTTCTTTTTTCTTTGTTTAACAGAATCAAGGATTAGATCTCCTTCCTATTTGAATAATGTTTGCTCCTCATTATTTTCTAGATGGACTTATTACAGTAATCTAGATCAATCTTCAAATGCTAGGATAATGTTAGCATGGAATCTTGATCACTTTTTGTGTTCTATCCTAAGCTCTACTGATCAATTGATTCATTTGGAATTGTCCCTTAGGAACTGTTCTGCTTCTTTTTTAGTTACTTGTGTCTATGGGGCTAATAACATCAACCATAGGAAGAATCTTTGGTATGATCTGTCTAACATTAACCATTTGGTAGGTCTCCTTCCTTGGATAATAACGGGGGGTTTTAATGCTATTTTGTTTCCTTATGAGGCTGATCCTATTGTTTCCTCTGCCATGAGTGGGATGAGTGATTTCAGACAATGTGTTAAGGATAATGGTTTGTTTGATTTAAATTCTAGTGGTCCAAGTTTTACTTAGAACAACACACAAAGTGGAAACTCCTTTATTGCTAAGAAGCTAGATAGAACCCTCATAAACTCGGCTTAGAGCACTAGGTTTCTCAGTTCTTATTATGTTATTCAGAGCCCTAACATCTCAGGCTTTTCTCTATTAGTGGTTAAGTATGTTGTTAATCAGCAGAAGAGATCTTCTCTTTTCAGGTTCTCAAAATTTCTAACTTCCTAGCCCAATTTCTTGCAGATTGTAGAGGATGCTTGGTCCTCTCAAGTTCAGGGTACTCCGATGTATTGTGTAATGTCTAAGCTCAAGACGGTTAAAAAAGCTCTCAAAATTATGAATTCACACCAGATAGGGGATGCAAATGTTAGAGTAGAGAATGCCAAGTTGTTCTTAATAACATTCAAGATCAACTGAGACTTTTGCCTAGATCTTCTAGTCTGAATGCTCAAGAATCTGAGGCCACTATTGAGTTATATAGAGCATTAGAGGATCATGAGTCATTCTTTAGATAGTATTCTAGGATTAAATGGCTCAAGAAAGGAGATAAGAACACCAAATTCTTCCACAATTCTCTCCTGGCTAACATAAACAGAAATAACATACATTTTTTAGTAATGGGAAGTGGGAACAGGATAGTTGATCTAGAAGAGATTCAAGATTAGTTTCTTGAATACTTTCAATGTACTATTGAGGCAAAAAAGGCTCTTCACTCTTCCAAATAGTTTGTGGACAATCTTTTCCCTCATTCTTTGTCTAAAAATCTTTCCAACTTTCTTATCGCTGAAGTTTGAGCTCAAGAGATAAGAGAGGCCTTCAATTCTCTTAATCCCAAAAGGCCCCTTGTCTGAATGGGTTCAATGGATTCTTCTTCAAACAAACCTAGCATATAATTGGGGAGGAAGTTACCAGTGCCATTGAAAATTTTTTCAATCATGGAAAACTACTTAAAGAGCTTAATTCCACTTTCATTTCGCTCATACCCAAAAAAGCTCACCCTTTTATAGTGTTAGACTATAGACCTATCTCTTGTTGCAATCTGTTCTATAAGGTGATTGCTAAAATCATAGCAAATAGGCTTTGAGAGCTTCTTACTCAAATTGTTAGCCCCAATCAAAGTGCCTTTATGAAGAACCATCGAATAGGGGATAATATCCTGTTGGCCTAAGAGATTTTCAAGAATTACCACCTCTCCAATAACCAGAAGAGGTGTGCTTTTAAAATGGATCTTCAAAAAACCTATGACTCTATTCAATGGGATTTCCTCCTTAATACTCTAGTAGCTGTAGGCCTTCCTTTGAAGTTCATAGATTGGATCAAAGAATGCATAACCACTCCCTCTTACTCTATTTTGATCAATGGAACCCCCTCAAGATTTTTTAGAGGAAAGTCTGGTCTAAGACAAGGCGATCCCTTATCACTATTCCTCTTTATACTTTGTATGGAAGCTTTCTCTAGGCATTTGAAAGTCAGTATAGATAGTAGTCCTTCCTTAAAATACTACTGGAGGTGAAAAGCCCTTAAGCTTACCCATCTCCTATTTGTTAATGATCTCTTGATGTTTTGTCATGCGGATTTGTTTTCAACTCAAACCTTGCTTGATTGTATGTGTACCTTCTTTATGTTTTCTGGAATGGATATGAATCCTTCCAAGAGTCAATTTTATTATCCCTTGATGTGAGCTGTATGAATTATCGAATGGAACTTATCTTTGGCCTCAAGAAAGGCACTCTCCCCATAAGGTATTTGGGGGTACTTTTCTTAACAAGTAGGTTATCTAGGATGGATTGCCTACCCTTATTGGACAAAATAGATAAAGGGATGAAAAAATGGACTCATAAAAGTCTTTCTTATGCTTGAAGAATCCAATTGGTGATTTATGTCCTTTCATCATTCCAAGTGTACTAGTCTACCCGTTTCATTCTCCCTCCATCCATTTTTAAAGAAATAGAGATTAAACTTAGGAATTTTTTATGGGCAGGAAAGGTGGATTTGAGATCTCATGCAAAGGTTAAATGGAGTGGTATTAGTAGGCCAAAAAAGCAGGGAGGTTTAGGGGTGAAACATTTGTCTATATGGAATTATGTCCTATTAGGGAAAAGGATTTGGTATTTGTTTGTTGATAGGGAGGCTCTGTGGGTTAAGTGGGTGCATACCATTATTCTGAGAAGGAAAAATTTCCAGAGTGCCCTACCTACTTACAATGGTTCTTGGAGTTGGAGGAAAATCTTATTTGTAAGGGACAAAATGGGGAAGCAATTCAGATTTAGGATAGGAAATGGTATTTGTACTCTTTTATAGCAGGATCCGTGGCATCCAAGAGGAATCTTGAAGACCTTCTTATCTCTGAGAGAGGTCAATGGTTCGGAGCTTCCAATGATAGCAAGAGTCTTTGCAGTAATAAACAATGATGAGTGGAGATGGCAGGAGGCATCTATAGAGATCCTTAGTAACCTTAAACCCCTTCGATACCAACCAAATAGTTCTCAATTTGATTGTTTGGAATTGTTAGCTAGCTCCACAAAATAGTACACTAATGGTTCAACCTATAATTTCTTGAGACCTCCTCAACAGCAAGTTCCTTGGCATAAGCTAGTAAGGTTTAAAAGTAGTAGCCTAGGTGTTCTTTTATACTTTGGCTTGCTTTCCTCCAGAAGTTACAAACCCGAGATAAACTTCCCTATCTCTAAACTCCTAACCACTATTCCTTGTGTATCTTAGATAATGAAACCATTGATCACTTGTTTTTTGAATGCCAATTCTCTAAATTAGTTTGGGACCAATGTCTCTTACGTTTTCATTTACACATTCCAGATCAGTCCAACCAACATTCCATTCTCACTTGGTATAATCTTGCTTCAAATACTAGAACCTCAAACACTAATATTTTTACCATCCTTCTTTTAACTATTGTTTACAATATTTGGTCTGAAAGGAATTCAAGAACCTTGAAAGATAAAATGAAGGATGTTGGGAGTGTGTACTCTAAAGTAGTCTCCTAATTTATGGACCATCTCAGCTCAACCACTGTGAGGAGGTAATTGATGTTGTTTATATTCACTAACATATTTTTTGCAGGTTGATAGTTTAGGATTGCAAATTGGCTTAACACCCTTAGGTCAACATTAGAAGAGAAGACAGATATAGGAACCTTATTCAGTTAGGTAGGAAAGGAGTTGCAACTGCTAATTCCTTGTTTGGCATAGAAAGTAAAGGTACCAAGGAGAGGAATCGACAAGAGCAAACAGACAACAGTAGACCAAGGACCACTATCCAAGGATGGAGGGCAGAAGAACCAATAACATTCCTATTACTAAAGGTTGGGAGCGATGCGAAAATTTGGCAGGGAACAAGTGCACTTGAAGAACATTAATTCACTTAGTTGAAAGTAATTATGTTTGCTAATTGATGCTTGAATACTGCTAAGAGTATAGTAAAATTATGCTTATGTTTGGATTAATTAGATTGCAAAGAGTGCTTGGCATGAAATTTGTACAGATAATGTTGAATGTGTTGCTGCCAAGATTTAGATTATAAGGAATGTTATAGGTTCTATTGGCACTCCATCGGTTTTTCAAGAGATTCAAGTGTATGAATCTCTAGTTTCTGTATATAACTTTTTATTATATGTATAAAGCATTACTGATTTACCAAAAAAACCACCCCCATAATTTTATTGTAACATATAGAAAACAACAAGTATGAGTAAATAAAACATATAATTTCACACGTCTAACCTTGGAGTCATGGATGTTGCAACTTCCATGAACAATCCTAGTTGAAAAATAAGCAGCATATGATTTGGTGATCCAAAGTGAAAATAGGAATCAATAAACTTAAACACATTCATATATATTATTTCATTCATATTTTATTATCTCATCTTTAAAATCTTTATATAATAGTGTAAATCAAAATAATTTATAACCGTTAATCCATTTAATTTATTATCCTTTATTGCACTCATTCATTTAGTTATTAAAAATTACTAATAATTATTTAAATAATAATCAACATTCAAATGTAAGATTTGTTGAACAAGAGTGACTCTTTGTAAGGTGGTCCCTCTTAAGTGAGGTCACCTTAACAAGTTAAAAAAAAGGAGTTCTAATTTAAGAGGGAGTGTGAGACGTGAATAAATAAGAAAAAAAGGAACATCATGAAAGAGAGTAACATGGTTGGGAAATTTATTTTGCTTATACCAAATTTATCACTTATAGTATCTTTTCGCAACCAGTGATGTCAGAGCCTAGTTCCTTGATTGTTATTTTATCTGTGCTTTTAAAATGGATGACACTATTGGTACTATGATTAAACTGAATGCTTCTAACTATTCTATTTGGAAGTTTCGAAAGATTTGTTGTTTTGTAAGGACTTGTATGATCCTATTGAAAGTAAAGGTAGTAAAACTGAAAAGAAAACTAATGAAGAATGGAAAAAGCTCAATAAGAAAAATGTTGATATGATCAGACAATGGATAAACCAAAGTGTTCATCATCATATGTCTAGTGAGACTGAAGCCTACATGTTATGGAAGAAATTGCCTGATCTGTGTGAGTCCAGAAAAGAATTGAACAAAACATTCCTGATTAGCAAGTTGACAAATTTGAAATACAAGTATTGTTTTTCTGTAGCAGAACACATGAGTTGTTTCTAAGATGTGGTAAATTAGTTGAATACCATGGACATTAAACTAGAGGATGAATTGTTTGCTCTTATGTTACTCAGTTCTATGCTTGAGAGTTGGGAAACTCTAGTTGTGTCTTTGAGTAATTCTGCACCTAACGGGAAATTGACTTTCTCTAGTGTAAAAGACAGTTTGTTAAATGAAGAAACTAGAAGGAAGGGGCATAGCTTATCTAGTAGCACAACTCAAACTGAAGCAATGGTTGTTGACTCACGTGGGAGAATGCAAAATAGAGACTCCTAGAAATCTGACAGGCAAAACAAGGCTAAAGGAAAGTTAAAGAATAGAAGTGACATTAAGTGCCACTATATCACAAACCAAGACATAAAAAGAAAAAAATGCAGGATCATGAAGAGGGGAAAGTCAAGGGAAAGAGGTGAGAATAATAAAGAAGGTAAGGGCACTATAGCTGTTGCATCTAAAGGTGATGTCTACTTTTGTCAAATTCGGTTAATCTAACATATGAGGACTTCAAACACTAGGTTGTTGATTTAATTGTCTCATATCCTATTACTCCTCACTAAGAAATTTTCAATTCTTATACTGCATGTGACTTTCGCATAGTAAAGATGGCAAATCTAGGGGTGAGCAAGATAGTTGGTATGGGTGATATTTTCTTAGAGACCAACACTAGGTATGTGTTGCATTTGAGGAATGTTAGACACATCCCAGATATGGGGTATAATTTCATTTCTGGTCATGCACTGGATTTTGGTGGTCATCATAATGGCTCTAGTGATGGTAAATGGAAGCTCACCAAAGGGTCTCTTGTGGAAGCAAAGGGATAAAACTACGATACTCTGTATTGGACAGTGGGCTAGTTGATTATCAGTGAGGTGAATGTAGTTGAAGATTGCTCCACATATTTATGACATTTACGCCTTAGTCATTTGAGCCAGAAATGCCTTGACACTCTTACTAGGAAGAAATTCTTTCCAGTTAAAGGTACACCTTTGAAAACTTGCACTCATTTTTTTATCCGTAAACAACATGGAATTGCATTTAGTAATACCCCTCCACATAAGAAGCTACATGTTTTGGATTTAATCCATATTGATGTTTGCACTATGGATTCTAGAACTCTTAGTGGTGCTTTATATTTTGTTACATTTATTAATGATTACTCTAAAAAAGTGTGAGCATTTTCTTTAAAATCTAAAAATCAGGTGCTCGACGTTTTCAAACACTTCCATGTAAGTGTTGAAAAAGAAAACGGAAGAAAGTTAAAATGTGTTTGAATAGATAATGATGGTGAATATAGGGGTGAATTGGAGCAGTATTGTGGGGACAGTGGTACTAAGCTTGAGAAGACATTCCGAAGGACACCTCAGCATAATGGAGTTGCAGAAAGAATGTGTTGGACCCTGAAAGTTTTTCAGTTATTATCAATTTATTAGTTTAATGATTCAGTTATGTTACGTTTGTTTGTTTGGTTGTTTAGTTATTTTTTAATTGGGTCATTAAGTCTAGTAAGCATCAAAAGAGATTAGGAATTGATGGAATTAAAGTATAAATGTAGTAAGAATGCATGAGGGGTAATCTTGGTAGATCACTTAAACCTTTAAGTTTTAAGGCATAAGTGGAAGGGCATAAGGGCCATTTTACAAGCTTTAAGAGTGTAAATTAGAAGAAGAAGTGATTTTTGTCTTGTATGAGAAGAGAGTGTCGTGGGTGTGAGGAGAAAAGAAGAAGAGAAGAAAGCCAAGCTAGGGTTTTGGAGAATTTGAAGAATTTGAAG
>JANPWT010000007.1:27176103-27188992 GCA_024678245.1 Erythroxylum densum
TATTAATGAAAATAGAAAATATGTAAAAAATATATTCTTTAATTGTTTTATATATTTTTATATAAATAAATTATTTTAATATAAATCACATAAAATAAAATAATTAATTAATACTAATATTTTTATATAATTAATAATAAAATAATAAACCTCTTACAACAACCATTTTAATATAAAGAGTATAAAAATTATTTATTATACATTACATTTCATTCCTCCATCTTCCAAACAATATTTCACTATATTACATTATAAATTCTTCCATCCTTTCAAAACAGTTTTTTACTATATTACATTACATTCTATTATAAACTATTCTATTCCCTTCTATTTTATTATATTTCATTCTATTAATTAGCATCCAACTAAACATGGCCTAAAAAACTTAACGAGGGCACCCTCCACTATTATCCCAATGTTATGAAAGATGGAGTTTTAACTCCCCTGATTGATCTATTGAAGGTAGGGCGTGGGCTTATTGGTCTGGTCGGTTTTTTCTGACCCAAAAGATCAGCTTTCCCGGCAGTCAATGACTCAATGCATCATGTTGCAGGAAGATGGTACCGTTTTATTTAAATTTGTAACTGGTCCTGTATTTATTTAATACTAGCCCTGATTGTGTCAGCTTTATTCGGATAAGGTTTTCCATAAATTTCATGGCTCCCTGCTAGGGGAACAGATCTTCTGCTCCACCTATATTGTATCCTCTGTTTTACAAATAATCTCAGCTTTTTATTAAATTAATAAATGGCTGGCCCTTTGTTTCACAAATTATCCAAATTATTTATTAAATTAATAAATAACTGAAATTATTTATAGCACAAAAAACACAGCATAAGTGGAACAGAAGATTTGAGCAGTGGGCTGCATTAATTCAAGAAACACATGGAAGAAGAAAAGCAACTAGGTCCCGTATTTATTTAATACTAGCCATGATTGCGTCAGCTTTATTCGGACAAGGTTTTCCGGTATTTTTGGTTCCTAGTCGTTGGCTGCATTAGTCAAAGAAACACGTGGAAGAAAAAGTAACAACGTATAACTACACGGTTAATGGTGAGCTGACCATGGATTCTTTTCATTTAAGTAAGATTACATATTTGAACTTCTTTTATATATGTAGTTGTTTAAATTTTAAGATTAGAATTTTGTCTCTTATAAAAAACCTATTCGATTCAAGCAAGAATTAATTTGAATGTAGATAATTTAAAGGTGTCTTTCTATAATTAAAATCCTCCTAAAATATTCCGTCGACAACAACAACAAAAAACTACGTATTATTGTTACATATCATTTGCAAATATAAATCTTTAAGCTTTTGTGTAGGTTAGTTCCTCTCAGCTTTACTCTCAAAATTTTCTGATAAACATAACAATGATCCTGATCTTGTCCTGCCTTTAATCATTCTTGCTCTTCACCAGCAGGAAGACGAACCACCAAATGATTACGTGCTTTACTTGCCTCGTGCTTTAATACATGAATTTCATATTAATTTCAACTTAAATTAATATAAAATTCACTTGATTTAAATTGCATACTTATAATCATATTTTTATTTTTATTTTTATTTCTTAGAAGAACAAGAAAAATTAAAGTCTTCGCCATTTTACAAACTTACAAAGGCTTAGAAATCCAAACACTGTCTAATTGGGTATTGGTTCTGCCGGATTCTGGCTGAACGGTGCGTTGCCGTTTGGATCCATGAGTTGGCAACTTCTACTGATAGATTTGATGTGAAGATACCTGCAAAACAAAGAGGGCTGGTCGGGGGTGGTGTCCCGATTAGCCTCTCCGACGCTCAAGTAAGTCTTTTGGTGAAGGTGAGATTGATCAAATCAGAGAGAAAACGAATAGGTTGTGAGTTTCGTACCTTGATTATGGGTGAATTATACCTTATATATGGTTTTGCAGTTAGGTTTAGGTCTTTACGTATCTGCATGGGAGACGTTCTTCTACTGTTGGGCCATGGATGTGTGGATCAGGCCCGAATTAATTGATGGATGTGAGACCGACCGATCAGCCTGTGGCATTGGGCTCGGGTCCAATATAGCCGACCCAACCAGATCTCTTTAAGTAGACTTCCACTAGTGAAAAACTCATGAACAGCTTGCTGAAATATAACTTGTTCTATTTCCTAATCATCAACTTGTTTAATGAGTACGAGACTTTCCTCTTGCCCAATCCAAATGTCAATGAAGTCTCTAAGCAGCCCCATTGAAGATAGTTAAGATAGTAAGAACTGATTTTTAGAAAAATGCCACCTTTTCATTTAACAACTCCTCTACGCTAGTGATTTAAGCTCCATTTTGGGAGATAAATTTTATTAGAAATTTTCCCAACCATTATTAAGTTGAAAAAAATTTAGTGCATCTATCCCCACTTTTTAACCCTTATTTTTTTTAGATCTTTACGAGGAGAGAAACATGATCCTCAACTTTGCTTTAAGGTACTTTTTAGAGCACTTTTTCTCTTCTAATATCGACTTCTTGCTACCTGGACTATTCAAGAGACTTTCTTGGACCATTATAAGATTATCATTTACATTTAAAGTTACATGTATAGAGTTAGACCCTTTTTAGCATTCAACCTCTTCAATTTATTTTTGACACCCATCAAATTTTGGACACATACAAATTTCTTGGAACCATGCACATATGTTGACATCCTTCTATATATTGCCCCCTGAAACCCTTCATTAAAAGCAAGAAAGTTATTGACTATATATGGGAACCTTTTAAATACCTTTGGAATAAGTTGTTAATCCAAATAAGTGACTGATCTGAAAGTAAAGGCTCCATAAATCTTGCTTTGCTTTCAAGAAAATTGGTGAGCCATGTAAGGTTCACTAAAGCTCTATCCAATTTTTTTCTTAAGAGAGCATCTTCCCTCTTGTTTGTTACTCCAAGTAAAGCTATACCCCTCATATCTAAAACCTTAAAGTCCCGACCATTCCTTACACTCCTTGAAATCATTAGTGAATTTCCTTAGGCTGGAAAGACCTTTAGTTTTAAATCTATAAAGATTAGCATTAAACCCCCCACAAACTAGCCAGGGATAAATATTGCTAACCTGTATTTGGTTCAGATCATCTCAAAGATTCTTCCTCCAAAAGTTGAGATTAGATCCATACACAATGGAAGCATATAACTTGCAATTTTCATATAAGAAATGAACTAATGTATGCATTACCTAATCACGAGATCATTCATCCATCTCCCAAAATCTTCAGTTTATTTATATTATCAAGTCTAATATTAGTTTCCAAAAGTCCTAAGAACCAAGGATGTTCCATATTGACAAATGCTCTTAAAGCTTGAACCTAATTAGGGTATTTTAAACTATGGAAATTCTATATTATAAAAGTCATTTGGGGATGGATTTACCTTTGAAGGTCTTGCTCCTACTACTTCTTTTAAATTTCCTTCTTTTCACACTTTAAAAGTCATCCTCCTTTGAATCCATTGAGGATTTATCAACCTTCTCCATATCCACTTCACCTCAAGGTAAGATATCACTAGTAATTTCACCCTGCCCCGTTTAATTATTCTCATTAACTTTCTTATCATGCATGTCCATATAAGCGTTATGAGTCCCCTCCATCCATGAGCTGGTTACTTTTATTCACACTAAGAAGCTGCTACTCCTCCAATTAGCTCAAGTCAACATTAAGTTGATCCCCTTCTTTATCACTACATTGTACCTACTTCTTCCCTTGCTCCAAATCTTCATCAAATAGCTCCAGCGCCATGAACTAAAAATATGCCCCCTCTTGAAAGTTTTCCTCGTAGGTTTCTATTATTTTCCTTACATCTCGAGAGAAGGTTTTCAATTATATGTGGCTAGGATAAAATCTTCATAGAGAGAGTTGTTTTGTCCTAACCTTGTGGCAAGAATGAAATCAAGAAACTCTTTAGACATCTCTACATAAATACATTCTTGCCAAACTTTAACAACAATGTTTATTAGGCAAAATGGTCAAATTGGACCCTAAAGTTTAAACCAAAAATTAATTTAAACCCTAACAATTTAACATGTACAAAAAACCTAATGTTTAAAAAAAATTCAAAGAGAACCCCAAACATCTCCGTTAATCCTCTGTTAAAAAAAATATAGGTGACATTATTTCCTAATCTTTTGCAGGTCTTATCCTAAATGTGTAAAATAAAAAAAATTATTGTCCCAATATATTATGCTCCTCTCTCTTCAAAATTAATAGAGTTGATCGATTTCGAATTCAATTTCAGTCTGTTTAGCGAACCAACCCTTAATTCTTGGTTGATTCTTAGCATAAGATTTACGTGAAGCATAGTCTTCTTTCTCTGTACCTCAAAACCTGGTTTCATGGTCAAGTCCACAAAGCTGAGTTGCATGATAAAAACCCATGGCAATGTAGAGATTTATGCTTGAATCAACGTTTCAGTTAAAAGGGTATGATGTGTCAAGCATGGAATTCCCATCTGTAACCACACCAACATCATGGGACGAAGATGACACCTGCATAAGCATGTGTGCTACCAATTTCAGTTTCGTATACGTCAGGACTCTATTTTTACAGAAACCAGGCACTTTGGCTAATATACTGAGTTGGGTATTGAAATATGTAAGCTTTGATTGACCGAAATCAATATCAAGATAATTCTTGGTGTTGATCATAAGGTTGATATGAGCTGCTAGTTTGTTCTGAACTAGCACAACATTATGATTATTCTTCTAGAAAACTTTTCCATCTTCCACCAAATTCTGATACTCAAAATTAAGAAACAGATTCATATCAGCGAAGAAAAGATTCCTAGACATGAAATGATCAAAAGTAGTATTTTTCACAACCCTTTTCGAATTAAGCTCTGGCGGGCTCGGTAACATCGGCGAAACATCACCTTCCACAACACCGTCATTCTGGTCATATCCTGACACATTCATGGCATAGGGGGAGAGGATTAGAAGAGTGGATATCGACATCACAAATGACACAAAGGGCTATAGCGTCAGCCCTGCCAGTGACCGCAATTGTTACTTGCTCTCACACCTGTCATTAGCCCTGCAATTGACGACAATTGGTGCTTGCTCCCGCACCACACACATTCACACACTCCCGATGTAAAAGCCCTTATACTTGGCATAAAAGTCGGGGGCTTTATTAGAACAAATATGGGAAAGAGAGGAGTATAATATAGAGGATCATAATTTTTTTTATTCTACTCATGTGGACTTATTGATGTTAAGTCAGGAATCTTTTTGAATATGTGATGTTTATTATTAAATTGCAGGTAGAGAGCATTTATGCGAAGGTACAAAGATCTCAAGATTACCAATTGGAATGTGGATTTTCCAATAGGCTTTTGCGGCGAGCTCATGGCAGTCACGGGCCACCCTACACACATTGGTTTCTAATGTCTTTGACATAAGAGGATTATGCGAGCTCATGGCAGTCATGGGCCACCCTACATACATTGGTTAGTTTCTTTGACATAATAAGGATTATGTGAATAACTTCTTAGATATCATGTGTAAGATCTTCTTTTCATGGACGACACAATTGTTAGTGGGAAAGGAGACCTAATTACACAAACAACAAATGGAACAAATGGGAAATCAATACCAACCAAAATCACAGCAGTATAATGAAAATATAATCAGCCCAAACAATACAATGAAAATATAATCAGCCCAAACAATACAATGAACACAAGGATTTACATGAAAATCCTCAATGTGGAGAAAACAACGAGATCGTTAATAAACGGTACCAAAACTTTTTCTAATCAACAATAATCAAATGGATACACCAAATTGTTCTTCCATAGTTCAATTAGAGAAAAACACAATTATCAAGGAAGCTCTTTGGTACAACAAGATCTAATAATCATCACCCAAATATGACATAATTCAAACTCGTATATAAGGAGGGCTAGACAGAAAATACTAAGTTAGAGAGCTCCCAATCAGATTCTAACCATTAGATGTTAAGAGGCAAGACTCAGGAACAAAATACTAAAATTTCATCCCGATCAGAAGTCGTGTGGTCATCGATCGAGGCTGGAGCAAATTTTGATATGCAGTTTCTCTCTCTTCTGGTCCCCTATACCTACTCACTCATCTAATTTCTAACCATATATCCCCCCTTATATAGTTATTTTCTTCCCCATTTTGCCTTTAATGAGCAACTTAAATTGGGGGCAAAGTTGACACTACAAACTATCACCAAATATCATCATATAAATTAACACTCATATGGTATAACATATGAAATTAGTCCAAATTAATGGAATCTTCCCTCAAGTAGGAGGGATTAACACAATATAGCTCCTCCCCACTCCTACTTGGAGGGCTCAACCAAGAGCACTTTCTTTTGGCAAGCAACAAGTTTCTCTTTTGGCAAGGTCTTTATCAACATGTCTAATCTATTAAGATCGTTATGAATCTTCACAAGCTCAAACAACTTGTCTTCTACTGCTTCTCAAATCCAATTGTCAGGAAATATCTATATTAGGGAGAGTATGATCTCCCTCTTTAGTGTATAATTTCCTATTTATTACTAAGGTTTTCTTTCCCTATTTAATGACTTCTATATAAATGATACAAGGGTCTTGAATATTCATCAAGCCCTCTATTTTTTCCACTATTCTTCACATGGTATCAGAGCAGGTTGTTCTTAGGTTAGTCGTCACCACCTCGATAAGCTAAACTATGTCATGCATTGGGCCTTAAATTAGCCCACACGTGAGGGGAGCATGTTGAAATATAAGTGGGAGTTTGTCCCACATGGAAAGAATATATGGCCTTGAACATGCATATAAGCATAGTAATTACTCCTCCTATCACCAATTGGTTTTAGGATAGAACCTAATTTAAGTTTGTTGTGCTCAGTTTATCTAGGCCCAATCTTACAAAATTTAACATGGTATCAGGTAATAGATTATGGGGTCATTAACCATATTTCAGGTAAAATAACCAACTTTAACCGTATCGTTCCTTTACCTACCTCTCATAATGATAAACTTACTATTGCTGATGGATCTACTACCACCATTAAAAGCATTGGACCCTCTCATTCTTGTTCTTCTCTCACATTACCCTCTACATTATTTGTTCCAAACTTTCCTTTCAACTTTTTCTCTTGTTGCCAAATTGACATTCGTACGTGTTTTCATTGCATTGGCAACCACCCATGATTGGCCTCTTCATCAACTCGATATGAAAAATACCTTTCTTCATGGTGATCTTTAGGAGACTATTTTTATGGAGCAACTACAAGGGTTTGTTCCTCAGGGGGAGACTAATCTAGTGTGTCACCTTAACAAATTTTTGTATGGTCTAAAACAGTCACTGAGAGCTTAGTTTGGGCATTTTAGTATAATGGTTATAGAGTTTGGTCTACATCAATATGGTGTGGATCACTCTATGTTCTATTGTCACTCTGAGGCTGCTAAACTTCTTTTGATTGTGTATATTGATGATATTGTTATTACTAGAGAAGATAAAGTAGGATTTTAGTCTTTAAAATCATTCTTACAAACTAAAATTCAAACAAAGGATCTTGGTTTACTAAAATATTTTATGGGTATCAAGGTAGCAAGGTAAAAAAATGGGTATTTGTTTATCTTAAAGGAAGTACGTTCTTAATCTTCTAGAGGAAATAGGTCTGTTGGGAACAAAGCTAGTTGATAGCCCTATAGAACCAAGTGTAAACCTAATGCTGATAAAGGAGAGTTGGAAGATCTAGGAAAGTATCAAAGACTTATTAGTAAACTGAATTATTTGACTGTTACTCGTCCAGATATTTTGTTTGCTATAAGTGTATTGAGTCAGTTGGGATCTCTGCAGACTAGTCATTGGGATATAGTTATTAGAATTTTGAGATATTTGAAACCTATATGTAATAAACTCGGAGCTTATGATATGTATGCTCTAACTTGAGGGGGAGTGTTAAGAAATATCTATATTAGGAAGAGTAATATCTATATTAGGGAGAGTATGATCTCTCTTTTTAGTGTATAATTTCCTATTTATTACTGAGGTTTTCTTTCCCTATATAATGAATTTTATATAAATGATACAAGGGTCTTGAAGATTCAGATTCATCAAGCCCTCTATTTTTCCCCCTGTTCTTCACACCAATGATATCTCCTCCAAATGTATTTGGTTCGAGAATGGTAGGCAACATTCTTAGTAAGATGGATGACATTCTAACTATCATAATTAAGTAAGAACTTCTCTTAAGTCAAACTCAACTCCTTAAGAAAATTTCTCATCCACACTAACTTCTTGCCCACTTCAACAATTTCTATGTACTTTGACTTTATAGTTAGAAAAGCAACATGCTTTTGCAACCTTGATTGCTATGATACTACCTCTTGTAAATGTCATCAAGTATCAAAAAGTAGACTTGCTCGAATCAATATCCCCTGACATATTAGTATCTGTGTAGCCATTTAACATAAGTAGTCTGGGACCAAAGCATAAGCACATTTTGGAATTAGCTCTAAGATACCTAAGAACCCATTTAATTGCTACCTAATGCTTCTTTCCAAGATTGCTTATAAACCTGCTAACAATCCTAATGACATGAGCTATATTCGGCCGCATGCACACCGTGACATACATCAAACTTCCTATGGTTGATGCCTAAGGTACCTTCTTCATCTCTTTCTTTTCTTCATGATTTGTAGGACACTGATAGTAACTTAATTTCATGTGGCCTGCAAGTGGAGAACTCACAGGTTTAGCTTTGTCCATGTTGAACTTTTGCGACACCTTCTTGATGTATCTTTACTTTGATAGCCATAGATTCTTATTATTCTTATCACAGGAAATTTGCATGTCTAAAATTTGCTTTGTAGGGCCAAGGTTCTTCATTGCAAAGGAACTACTCAATGCCTTCTTCAAACTAGCAATCTTCTTAGTATTATGACCAACAATCAACATATCATTAACATATAATAAGAGAATAAAAAAATCACATTCGACATAGTTCTTCACAAACACTTAATGATTGATATATGTTTTGTGGAAATAATGGTCCAATATGAAGGACTCGAACCTTTTATACCATTATTGAGGTGCCTGCTTTAAGTCATATAAGCTCTTCTTCAAGCCACACATAATTTTCTGACTTCCTTTGACCTTGAAGCCTTCAAGTTGCTCCATATAAATTTCCTCCTCAAGATCACCATAGAGGAATGCAGTTTTCATATCAAGCTATTCAATTTCCAAATCCATGCTAGCAACTAGATCAAGAACAGCTCAGATTAAAGCAATTTCACAACTAGAGAGAAAATCTCATCAAAGTCAAACCCTTCTTCTAGTCGAAACCTTTCACAACTATTCCTACCTTAAACCTGGACAGTGTACCATCTTCTCCAGTTGTCAATTTGAACACCATTTGTTCTTGAGTGCTCTCTTACCCTTAGACAATTTGAAATTTTCATAAATGCGGTTCTCATACAAGGAATTCATCTCTTCTTACATGACATTATACCACTCCTTATTGTGCACATCTGATGTAGCCTCCTCATAGCTCTCTGGCTCTCCCCCATCACTCAATAATGCAAACTCATTGGCTGGATATTTAGAGGAAGGTTGTCTCTATCTAGTGGACCTGTTTGAGGTTGTAGTGGTATAGTGGGTTGTACAACTGGTGGCTCTTCATTTTCATCATCACCATCACTGTCATCATGGCCATCTTCTTAGACATTTTGTTGTTGTTCTCTTTAAACAACCTTAGGAAATATTAGATCTTGGTTTACTGTGGTAGGCAGGGAAGACTTTGGTTGTTTCGATTTCTTATAGTCTTCAATTGTATTGTCCTTCATAAATACAACATCTTGACTTCTGACCACTTTCTTGCCAACTAGATCCCACAATTTGTACCCAAATCATCTCCAGAGTATCCAAGAAAGATACATGACTTAGACTTGCTATCAAGCTTGGACCTCTCATCCTTTGGAATATGAACATATGTTAGGCATCTAAAGACTCTTAAGTGCTTGTAGGAAACATCTCTCTCGATCCACACTCTCTTTGGAATATCACCATCAAGTGGACAGTTATAAACATTGCCTCTACCCAATAGGACTGGTAGCTTTACATGAGAGAGCATACTTCGATCCCTTTATTTAATTATTCTGTTCATTCTCTCTACCATTCCAGTCAACTGAGGTATCTTTAGGGGTGTCTTCTCAAGCTTAATACCCTAGGCCTTGCAATAGTCTTTAAATGGCCCTTTATACTTACCACCATTATTGACTCTAACACATTTGAGCTTCCTGCTTATTTCTCTCTCAACTTTGTCCTGGAACTCCTTAAATGTTGATAGCACTTGATCTTTGGTTTTCAACACAAAAGCCCACATTTTTCTTGAAAAATCATCAATAAAAGTCACGAATTAAAGTGCACCAGAATGTAATTTCATCCATAAACATTAGTATGAACAAGTTCTAAAGAATGCTTTCTTCTAAACGGGGGACGAGATTTAAATAATACCTTGTGTTGTTTTCCAACCAAACAAACAACAAAAGATCTTAAAGACATACCTTGCAATTTAGGGAAGAATTGTTTCTTTGTAAGGACTTGCATACCTCTTTCACTCATGTGAGCAAGCCTCTTGTACCACAATTTAACCCACATCACATATAAGGATCTCTGTTTAATAACTTGGGCCATTATTGAACTCCCCTTAGTGAGCTTCAATTTTCCCTCACTAAATTTTCTTAAGAAGCCATCATCATCGAGCACACCCTCTGAAATCAAATTCAACATGATGTTAGGCACATATCTGACATCTCTTAGCACGAATTGATGACCAACGGATGATTCTAAGTACACCGTACCTATGCTCGCAATCTTAGATGAGCCATCATTTTCCATCCTCACATAGCCATAACCTTCACTAATGTAGGACAAGAAGAATTCCCAGTGTGAAGTAGGATGATATGAGGCACCCAAATCAATCACCTAAGTGCAATAATCACAAGCAAGGTTCAAACAACCTTGATCAACAATAAAGAATAAATCTTCGTCACTGGTGGCGATTACGGTGGTGTCTTTCTATTCTTGTTGATGCTCGAATTTTTCAACTTTTTCTTTATTATCCTTGGCTAAATCACTTTTTATTTTTCTATAATATCTTTGGATGTGGTCAGGCTTATCATGATAGTGTTAAATGATCTTGCTTTTGGACTTTGATCTCCATTTGGACTTGTCTTTGCTATGGGGCTTTTTACTCTTACTTCTACCCCTACTAGATTCTTGGGCTACATTAGCATCTAATTGGTAGAAGGTACCCATCTCTTTCCTTCTTGTTTCCTCATTTAGCATACTAGCTTTGACAATCTCCATTATCGACTTGCCTTTTGGAGTTGAGTTGTTAAGTGACACAACAAGAGTGTCCCTACTTTCTGACAATGAGCAAAGTAGTAAATGTGCTTGCAACTCATCATCAAGAGACATTTTCATGGCAGACAATTGATTTACCAAGTTTTGACATTCATTCAAATGTACTACTATGCTATCACCATCTTTATACTCCAACTTTACAAGTTTACTCATCAACGACGCTTTACTCAAAGCATTCTTCCTCTCAAACATAACCTCAAGTTTCATCCATAAATCATAGGCATTCGTGTCATTGACAACATGTTGGAGGACACTCATATTAAAAAATTGTATAATTTTTGCAATGGCTTTTCAATTCAAAATTTCCCAATCAACCTTTACAACTCTGGTTGGTTTCTCTTTCTTTAAAATGGGCCCATATGAATAAATCTTTACAATAAAGGATGTTTCTATTTTAGTTTTCACATGGAGTAGTTTTCATAATTTAAATAAATCATTCTATAGGTGTCACTTTTATCTTCCATGTTAACTAGCACAAAACCACACAAGCCTTAACCTAAAGCTCTGATACCACTATATTGGCAGGAAGGGGCCCCAATTTCACAAACAATAAGCAGGAACAAACTACAACCTTTCCCAAATTGTATAGTTCGATGGGAAATCGATACTAACCAAAATCTCAGTATAATGCAAATATAATCAACCCAAACAACATAAAGAATACAAGAATTTATGTTGAAAACCCAATCTAGAGGAAACCACAAAACCGTTAATAAACGATACCAAAACTTCCACTAATCAACAATAATAAAATGGGTACAACAATTTTTTCTTCCATAGCTCAACTAGAGATAAACACAATCATCAAAGAAGCTCCTTGACACAACAAAACCCAATAATCATCACCCAAAAGTGGCTGAATACAAATTCATATACAAGGAGGGTTGGGTAGAAAATATCAATTTAGAGAGATCTAAATTAGATTCTGACAGTTAGATGTGAAGAGGCAAGACCCAGGAATAACATATTAAAATTTGTCCTGATTGGAAGAAAGAGATATTAGTAGTGTGTGAACGTGTGCTTCTCACCCGAGTTGATTTCTCACCTAGGCATCACACACCTTATGGCAAGTAACACTCTTCTCCTTGGCTCGATTTTGTGTTGAATTAGTGTGTTACAATAGAAAGAGATACCATCTAAGATCTAGTTCAGGTTAAACCTTGTCAGGCTCCTCGGGTTTGAAGCATGGGAAAGAAAAAGAAAACACTGCATAATGGGAGAGATATTACAGTTGACTGTGTTTTTGATTTGAGATCATTTTGATGCATCTGTTATGTTTAATGTGATGATGCTTTGAATTATGATTTATGACGTTTATAAATCACTTAATAAGTTTTGAATTTTGGGAAACTTAAGTTGCACGGATTTCAATGTGATTTTTGCAAAGGAAATAAATATTTCAATGTTTTTGCTTATTCTGGGTTATAAGCATGTTACCCACGAGCTATAAGCTCACCCCCCTTCATTCCCATCCACAGGTGATGAGAAGAAGATCGGG
>JANPWT010000007.1:27192623-27207948 GCA_024678245.1 Erythroxylum densum
TCGGTGATCTGTCGCCCAGGCACAAAGCTACACTGAGTCGGAGCGACCAAATGATCGAGGTAAGGTTGAAGGCGGTTCACTATGATCTTAGTGAGGGCCTTGTACAGAACCGAGCAAAGAGCGATGGGGCGGAAGTGCGTGACGGTCGTAGGGGAGGGATTCTTAGGGATCATAACGAGAATGGTACGATTCAGAGAAGCGTCCCAAAGCTCTTGCTGAAAGAGACGCTGAAGATAAAGCGACACCGAGGGCCCGACAATTTCCCATTGAGACTGGTAAAATAGGGCAGAAAATCCGTCGAGGCCAGGCGCTTTGTGAGGATCCATGGCAAAGAATGCGGTCTTAACCTCTTCAGGAGCGATAGGGTTGCTCAATTCCTGATGAGCGAGAGAAGGAAGAGGCGGAAACGCACTGATGAAGGGAGTAGTCAGAACAGGAGGTAAATCGGACTTGTAGAGGTTTTGCAGGAAAGAGGTGACCATCCGTCTGATTTGCAAAGGGTCCGAGGAAGGACAGCCCTGATCGTCCTGTAAGGTGGTGATCTTCGAGCGTTGGCGACGAGCCTTGGTCAAGGTGTGGTAAAATTTAGTGTTGCGATCACCTTGCCCTAGCCATTGACTACGCGACTGTTGATGCCAGTAAAGCTCCTCTTGGCAGAGGACCTGCTCCAGTTCCGAACTGAGGTACTCCTCCAGGTCGCGAAGGGACTCCGAAGGAGAATCCTCCACAGCTGTCTGAATGCCCTGAAGTCGGGCCATGAGGCGCTTCTTCCGGCGGAAAATGTGACCAAAGCTGTGATGGTTCCAATGGCTGAGAGATAGGGAAAGCGCCCGTAAAGCGTCTGGAATTGGAGCATCCGAATTCCAGTGATGGTCGATGAGTTGGTGAAAAGAGGGGTCAGTTAACCAAGCAGAAAGGAATTTGAAAGGTCGAGGCCTTGGGACAGGCGACGAGCAAAGGGGAAGGGTGACGAGGATAGGACAGTGATCGGAGTGAAGGAAAGGTAAATGGGCCACCGAAGTAGGATGAAAAGCGGACTGCCAGGAATTGGAACAAAGGGCACGGTCCAGGCGAGCGTGGACGTTACCCCGTCGCCAAGTGAATCTGGGGCCGTTAAATCCGAGGTCGTGCAGTCCACAGTCGTGAACGCAAAGGTGGAAAGGCTTGTTGATCACCGAAGTAGAACTGGAGCCGCCTCTTTTATCGCGGTGGTCCAGTTTCGCGTTAAAATCACCTCCTAGAAGCCAAGGGTGAGAAGAATTCTGCGCGAGTTGGCGTAAATGAGACCATAATATGGGCTGAAGAGAAAGTTGGGGACTGGCATAAATGGCGGTAAAGTCGAACGACCGCTGCTGCCAAACGATGTGAGCATGAAGGAATTGGCGGTGAGCTAGTAAAATCTTAACCTCGATCTCGGAATTCCAAAGCATCCAGATCCCGCCCGAGAAGCCAAGGGCTTCCACGCGGAAAGAATGAGAGAAACCGAGACGACAAATAACAGTCAAAGCTCGATGGCCACTTATCCTGGGTTCAAGTAACACTACCAGAAAAGGTCGATGAATGCGGAAATAGTTTTTAAGAATGGGCGAAAAAGATCGCCCTCCCGCCCCTTGAACATTCCAAATGAAAATAGACATAATAAAGGATAGAGGAAAGAGACGGACCGGGTTATCCAGAGTGGATATCCATGGCATCGGACGGCCCGGGGCTGGCCTGATCTGTCGGGACTACGGCGGACTCCAAAGGAGAAGGCGGGGAGGTGACGTGAACGGCTTGGATAGGCGCCTGAACTGGATCAGGAGGCCTACCCGGGGGGAGAGGATCATCGGAGACTGACATGGGTTGAAGGTCGGGGGGGCCCTGCCCCTGTTCCTCCGCATCCATGTCGCCCACGCCACCGGCAGATGGGAAGGAAGTGGAGTTATCCGGGGCCGGAACCACAACGACGTCATGGGAAGGAATGCAGACTGCGGTGTGGTGCACGGGAACCAGGGGCGCCTGGGCCGGGGCGGAGGAGAGGGCTACGGGAGGCTGATGGGCGTCCAAGGGGAGCCCAGATGGCATAGGGGGCGAGGTCTGAACTGTGAGTGGACCGGGGGAGGACTCGGGCTGCCGGGTGAGGCGATTGGGAAGCTGGCGGGCGGGCCGCGAAGATGGGCCGGGGGAGGCCCGCGGGGCCTGCGAGCGAGAGGAGCGGGTCGGGGGACCGGACTGGCGGGTGATGGAACGAGTATGTAAATGGGGCGCGGGTGAACGTTGGGCAGAGAACCCTGGAAAATGGGTGGAAGGCTGGCTGCTGCGGAGGCCCTCAGAGGAGCGATCAGGGGCAGAGCTAGGTGATGCGGTGTCCGGGTGGGAAAGGACGTGGAATCTCGAGCCCCGCATGTTGTCTGGTTGAGTGGGACGTCGCCTGTCACTGCCAGAGGGAGGACCGTTGGGGTTCGCACGTCGAGGACGCCGTTGAACCTGAATCCATGGGCCGTAGGTGTCAGGTTGAGGCCGATGGGGCGGCGTGGAGGGCATGGAGTCCGGCTGATGGGTGGGGTTGTTACCCACAGACGGCGGGTCGGAGTGCGGGAGGGAAGGACAGTCTGGGGAGCCATGCCCAACCATACCACAGGTGAGACAGATCTGAGGTAAGCCCTCGTAAGCAATTTTAATAACTTCTCCATCTAGTTCGACCATCGACCGCAGGGGGACGGTAAGATCGATTTCAACCGCCACCCTCGCAAATCTGCCGCGCTGGGCATGTTGAGTTTGGTCATCAATCTTTACGGTGCGACCGATAAGATTGCCCAAGGCGCGAAGGATGGAGGGGTGGTATCGGGCCACCGACAGTTCAGGCAGGCGAATCCAGGCCACTACGTGAGGAATGTGGCCAGTCGAGGGGCGAAAATCGGGACGCCAGGGTTAGACCGCGAGTACGTGACCGGAGATTACCCACGGACCCTGGGTTAGCGCATACATATAATCGTCTTCCTCAACAAATTTAATTAGGTAAAAATCATGTTCCAGGTCTATGAGCTTCATGCGGCCTTTTAGTGTCCAAAGCGTGTGCAACCGGGTTTTGAGGGTATTGAAACCGATTTTGTAACCAAGCAGCTGTACGATGATTGTCTGAGCCCACTGTTGATCCAGTTGATTGCGGAAAGTGTTGGACAGTTCAAGACCTGGACCGTGTTCGCCGGAGACAACGGTAATGTCGCCGTCAGAAGTCTCGAGGAGGTCTTCTTCAGGCCAGGGTAAGTCCGTGTCGGCTGGACCGGCAGAGGGGGGGCCTGCGACGGCTGAACTGTAACTGCGGCGAAGAGTGGGACTAATGTTTAGAAGGGGGATGGGATCCTCGTCTCTGGCTCGAATACGGACCCTTTTTGAGGTGTGGCCTTCAGTGACAGGAGCGGCTATGGCTTCCCCCGGCGGTGTAGGGTCAGGGGGTTCCATGGGGGGCCGGTGGTTAGGTGGCAACGGTAACGGTGATTAAGGCTCTGTTGCAAAGAATAGAACAGTGATTCACAAAGCGTGTTTGTGTGTTCGAAATACTACATTACAACACTTATTATTATTAGAAGTAGAATCTAATTGGTTGACTTTGCTCTTCAGTTCCTGTTACCTCGTGTGTCCGTACAACTAGTTGTTCATTATTCCATTTGCATGAAAATGAATTATCATGAGGTCAATGATGTCAATCCGCATAACACTTTATCAAAAGGGTTCTATTTCTCTTTCATTCTATACATCAATGTTTAAAATTTATGTAAAGATTGAACAAGTTACATCTTTTATTCTATACATCAATGTTTAAAGTTTATGTAACGATTGAACAAGTTACATCTTTTAATAATAATTTAAAAAAATTATGATAAAATTAATATAAATTACATACTTTGATCTATGAGTTTTGTTTGATTGTGCGTGAGAAAAATCCTTCTAAATAATTGAATATAGAGAAACTTGATTTCTCTTCTCTTTCCCTCAATAATCTTGCTTTTTGACGGTGAAAAATAAACAGAGGTGTGTGGACAAGAGAGAGGATCAATTTCAAAATAAAAAGATATCTAAATTGTTCCCATCAAATGGTAAGCTTAAAGCAAAACCTTATCTTGCTTAATTAACATTATTTTACTTAATCAAATTGACCAATCAAAATTTAGCATTTAATATTATTAAAACCATAATTATTTAATGAATCATATATTAAATATATAGGTTCTACATTCTCCCACTTGGCTCATTAATTGAAAAGCATTATATCATGGTTTACTAATAAATAAACAGTTTGCGTATAAACTTTGCTAAATTCTTTAATGTTGATTACATCATAAATTACAATCAAACAAAGATACTAATAAGAGTTACAGCGGTTTTACATCTTAACAAATGACACAATTCCTTCTACGTACTACAATATTAGCACTTATTCAATATGATATATAAATAAGAAATACATTAATGGTCCAACAATAATGTCTTAGTTAAAGACAATCCTATCAATATAATTTATTCATAATTGTATATGACAAAATAGGATTAACATAAATAAGCTCACAGTGTCAAAATACAAACATCATAAATCTCAATAATAGTGTTATCTCATAATACCCATTCTTTCAACATGTTCTTTAAAGACTTTCGGTGTCAATCCTTTTGTTAAAGGAACTGCAATCATATAATTAGTGTTAATATGTTAAATTGACGCTGTTTGTTTCTGAACTTCTTTTTTGACATACAAGTATTTTAATTCCATATGTTTAGCACCTTTAGAATATTTGTCGTTCTTTGAAAAGAAAACTGTTGCAGAATTATCACAATAAATTTTCAGTGGCTTGTCAATATTGTCAACAACTACAAGTCCTGAAATAAAGTTCCTTAACCATAATCCTTAAATTGTAGCTTCAAAACATGCTACTGCGCACTTTTTTAAGAAATAGCCCCTTCAACTAATAAGAAAATGTAATAAAAAGTAAACTTTCTAGTATCAAAGAAACTAGCAAAATCAAAGTCTGAATATCCAATCACTTTTAGATGACTAAATCTCCTATAAGTGAGCTTATGATCTCAAGTACCTTGTAGATATCTCAAAATTTTCTTTGTAGCTTTCCAATGATCTATCTATGATTACTTTGATAACAACTTAACATATTTACAACAAAGATAATGTCTGGTTTGGCACAAGTTTAAGCATACATTAGGCTTCCAACAATTGATGCATAAGAAATATTTGTCATTTGTTTATGTTCCAATTCATTTTTTGGACATTGATTAAGACTAAACTTGTCTCCCTGAATTGGGACTACATTTGTAGAACAATTTTTTTCATACCAAGTCTCTCCAAGACCTTACTAACATAAGCTTTCTGAGATAAACTTAATAGTCCTTGTGACCTGTAACGAAGCATTTCAATTCCTATTGCATAACTAGCTTCTCCTATATCTTTCATTTGAAAATTCTCAGAGATAAATTTTTTGGTACTGTGCATTAAACCAAGATCATTAGTAGCTAACAAGATATCATTAACATAAAGTATCAAAAAATATGAACTTACTCTCACTGATTTTTAGATATATACATCAATCACGATATTTTCTTTAAATCCAAAAGAGGTAATAATATCATTAAACCTAAGACACCATTGTCAAGAGGTTTACTTAAGTCCATATATCGACTTCTTAAGTTTACACACCATGTGTTCTTTTCCTTCAATTGAAAAGCCATTAAGTTGATCCATATACACTTCTTCCTCTAAATTACCAGTAGGAAATGTTGTTTTCACACCCATTTGATGTAACTCTAAATCATAATGAGCCATTAGTGCCATAATAATTCTAAAGGAGTCTTTCTTTGAAATAGGTGAAAAAGTCTCTTTATATTCAACTTCATCTTTGACAATAATTCTAGCTTTATGTCTTTCAATATTGCCACAAGAGTCATGTTTGGTCTTTAAAATCCACTTACACCCGACTTTTTCAACCTTCAAGAGCAATTTGACTAAATCCCAAATTTCATTTTGCTCCATAGAATTCAACTCTTCTTTTATAATATCAATCCATTTAGTAGAATTAATATTTTCAACTACTTGTGAAAACGAAACTAGATCATCGTTATTTCCTAAGTCAAGATCTGATTCTGGTAGATATACCATATAATCATTAGAAACAGTTGGATTTCTAGGTCTTTGAGACCTTTTTAATGTTATTTCTTATTTTTGTTCTATAATTGGAACATTAATTAAAAGTTCAATAGGTTCATTAACTACAAGCTCTTTATGAAGTGTTTGATCACTTATTTGTTGCTCTTGTAAATTGTCAAACCATTTTACAACTGTAGGAGTAAAATGTGTTGAAGAAGTCGACAGAGGAACTCAATCTTTTATTTCTTCAATAACTACATTACGTGGTCTTTCAACACTCCCACTGGTTTCACCATTCTCAATGAACCTAGCATTTTCAGTTTCAACAATTCTTGTTGTATGATTAGGACAATAAAATATATACCTTTTAAACTTTTCTGGATAACTAATAAAAAATCCGCTAGTTGTTCTTGCATCCAATTTCTTTTCATATGGATTATAAATTCTTACTTCCGTCGGGCAACCCCAAATATGTAGGTGTCTTAGATTAGGTTTCCTTCTAGTCCACAGTTCAAAAAGAGTCTTTGAAACTGCCTTACTAGGACTATTTAACAAGTAAACAATGGGCCTCAATGCATGCATCCACAATAATAAGTGTAAAGACGAATTATTTAACTACTCCTAACCACATTAATTAATGTACGGCCACACCATTTTGTTGTAATGTACCTGACATTGTTTATTGAGCACATGTACCATACTTTGTAAGAAGTTTGGCAAATGGACTTGGACATTGTCTTGACTCATTATAAATTTTCATAAAATTCACCACCTCGGTCAGATCTGACAAATTTCACCTTTCTATCTAATTGTCTTTCCACCTTATAAACATACACCTCTAATGCATTTGTTACTTGAGTCTTCTCGTGCAATAAATAGACATATCCATAACATGAAAAGTCATCAATAAATGTGATGAAATACCTTTCTCCACTAAAAGATGGAAGGTCCATATATATCGATGTGTATAATTTGAAGAAGTTATGTGCTTCTTATGTCTCCTTTCTTTGTGTGTTTGGTTTGCTTTTCCTTAATGCAATACCCACACACACTAAATCAACAAATTCCAAATATGGTAAATTTTCCTTCTTTACCAGCCTTTGTAGTCTTTCTTTGAAAATATAATCTAAATATTTATGCCACAAGAATGCTGAACTTTCATTAATTAACCACGTTTAGTGCCATCGTTATGATGCCGGGTTAGTAGGGTTTCAACAAAAAGGTTTTAAGAATTAACTTGTATAGGCCATCATAAAGAATACCATAACTAATAAGGTAATTGTTTTTAAATAAACTGAAACATTCATTCCCAAATTTGAAAGTATAGCCAACATAATTAAGTTTAGATAAGGAAACTAAATTACAGGAAACAGGAGGTACATAATGTGTTTGAAACAAATCTAAATGATGTCCAGTACCTAAAATCAAATGATAAGTTCCTATGGCTTCAACTGGAGCTTTGACACGGTTCCCCATCAAAACAAATTTTTCATTTAGGTTTGTGGTTTGGATTGTATGGAATCCTTGCAAGGTATTCGAAATATACGTGGTACAACCAAAATCAATCCACCAAGTATTATAAGGAACTTCAACTAAATTAGATTCGAAACATATTAAAGCATTAAACTTACCTTTCTTTTCGAACCAACTTTTACGTTTTAGGCAATCTTTCTGATAATGCCCAAGTTTCTTACAAAAATGACATCTATCAGCTTTATGTTCCTTCTTATGAATTTGACTAAAGGATTCATTAACTTTAAGTAGTCCTTGCTTGCCCATGCCTTTGCCATAATTAAAGGATGGAACAAATGAAGCAACCAAATTAAAATTAACAGGAATAGAAACTGCAAAACATAATAGAATGCTCACACATTGATTCTTTGAATCGTAAAACTTAACACTTAAATATTCCACAAAAAACATGTAGTATATATCTAAGATCTCCTTTGGATGATTCTAAGACATACCATAATTACAATAATGATGCTAATTTTGTATGACTTAATTGTTAATTAAATATACCTCAAACAAATATGCTAGATATCTTTGGATATACTAAACACATTCATTCTAAGCATATAAATTAACACTTCATATCCACAAATTAAAAAATTAATGAATTAACCTTTGGATAATCCTAAAATATTTTATAATTAGTGAACTTAAAATTCCTATGAATTCATTTTATCGTTTCTCTTAATAAGCATTCATAAATTATGAGTAAGTGAATTAAAATATTTCACAAATTAACATTCATTAAACATCAAAGCTTGTCTAATTTGGTAACTAATAAATTATGATATATATGAATATTAAAATTATACGTATGTATCGACAATTCACTTTTCAGAAACATACTCTTATTTTTTTAATTAGCAAATAGTATCTCTTGAAAAGATTTACCCTAACAATTATTTCGCTGCATTTCTTTTTCAGAAACATACTCTTATTTTTAAATTAGCAAATAGTATCTGTTGAAAAGATTTACCCTAACAATTATTTCACTGCATTTCTTTTATTTTCATTATCCTTTTTCTTACGGAAAACACTGTAATACAAATCTGACGAAAAGATTGCATGAATTACCCTAATCAACAAGTTTGCTTGTGGCATTGCGGTAGTCATTTTCGTTTCATGTTTGTGGTTGTCGTTCCTCGATAATGAAACATGTAAGGCTATTTTTACCCTGTAGCTTTTAAAGTAAATCACTGTTATTATCTTGGATAGAGTGACAAAAGTTTGACGATTATAGAAAAAGGCTACAGTTTTTTTTGACTGTTGGGCAAGAATTGAAAAGTGAGTGGTTAGTTATTGATTATCATTACAGGGGCAATAGTTTAATATCTCACTTTTGGGGAATCCTCCATACGCTCCATTAAGTATAGGAATGAAACTCATTCCTTAGTAGTAACTCTTTTTAAAAATATTTTTAATAATAATTAATTACAATATAATTAATTAAAATATAATTAATTAATTAAAACATTATAATTAATTAATTAGTTACAATATAACTAATTAAAATATAATTCATTAATTAATTAAAATGCTATAATTAATTAATTACAATATATTTAATTAAAATATAATAAATTTTTATGTTTTAATATTTTTTACAAAGCAACCACTATCAATCGTAATAGTAATCATTTTTACCTCTTAACCAATCATCATAATTATAATGATAATATTTATTCTTATTTCTCAATATATTCATTCTTATTCTTATTACCATTCTCTCGTACGAACTAACCACCTTTTAAGTACACCTAATATAAAGACAAGAAAATGCGGGAGGAATCAGTAATTAGTAGTGAGAGACGTTCTGTGAGTGCCTCACTTGCGATTCCCATCCAAGTTTCGTCCCTTCGATTGCTACTGCTGATTTCTACATTGTCCTCCGATTACTCTTGTGTCTTCAAGGTGGAACATCTCAGGTTCTATGTACGGTACATTTCTCTGAATGCCCTAAATCAAGGTCTCAATATTGTATGGTGTGCGATATACTCGATTCTTTGTTTCTTCTTGTTTTGGTACTAAGACATGGGAAGAAAAAAAACCTAAAGGCAGTAACTCCTCATAGGAGCGCATGGGGGCCCTAGTTGATGTCGTGAAAAAACCACCGATGGCATCTTCGAGTATAGGTGCTAGGGTTGACCATGCGGTTGAAGTGAGTTCTTTACCTGCTCCTAACAGTCAGAAAACTAGTGTGGGATCTATCAAAGTGGAGTCGACAGCTAAGAAAGAAAATTTGAAAGTTGCCAATGCTGGCGATAAGCCCTCCAAGCAATGCCAACTAGCCCGTTGTCATCAGTGCAGAAATTAGGCGCGACATTGAAATCTAGAAAGGGTATTGTGAATGAGATTATTAATGGAGATTTGTGTGATTCTGAAACCTCCTCTGAAGGAGACGAGATTGATTTGGGTAGTGTTGACACTTCTAATTCTGAAAATCAAGAACAGAGCAGACTGCAAACTAAGTGCTCGGCAAAATGCCCCGTCTAACTTCTGATTTACAGAATGGGACCGCGGTGTCCAAAGACTTAAGACACTAGGCGGCTAGTCCTCCTGGCAATACAGATGGTGCTCAAAGTAAACCATCTTTTGCTAGTCTTTTTCGACAAAATCGTGATAGAACTAAGGGGATTCATCTTGAACAAATTTTTGTGGTGGATGAAGTAATTATCTTGGTTGATGACAGATTGGAGCTTGAGAGGGAATGGGGATTCCGTTTAGTTGGAGTTTTCACTGGTCATTTTCTGGGCATGAAAGCCTTAGAAGGACTCATCACTCAATAGGTCTGGAGTACAAATTAAGCCCTCATGAGGGTGGCTGGCTTGTTTTTCGATTTGAATCGAAGGAGGACAGAACTAGTGTATTGGCGGAGGGTCCATACATGTTGTTTGGAAAAACCTTGATGCTGAAGAAACTTTCGCTTAGCTTTGCGTTCAATTTCCAGGATTTTATGGAGGTGCCAATTTGGATCAAACTCCCAAATGTGCCGCTAGATTTATGGACAGCCAAGAGCCTTTTCAAACTTGGTTCCATGGTCGGGAAGACAATTTGTTTGGATCAGGTTACAAACCTACGGCCCAGAATTAGGTATGCTCGCCTTCTTGTCGAAGTGGATGTTTCCAAAAAGCCATTAACCAGTTTTGATGTAAACTTGCCTGCAGGAACTCGGTTTACTCAGTCAGTTATCTATGAAACTTATCCGCATTACTATTGTACTTGTAAATTGTTTGGGTATAATATTTTTACATACAAAAAATCCCTACCTAAAGTGCAGCAATGGATGTTGAAAGAAGGGGATACACAAGCAGACAAAACTCATATTATGGCTGATTCCAATATGGAGAGTGGCAAAGGGGTGCCAAGCACTCTGGAACAACCTACAACAAACTCAGATTCAGATGTTAGGGGTAGATAGATGGGTGGTGTGCTCCTCCAGCCTCTAAAAATGTAGAAACTACCCAGAATAATAAGCCTACCAAGATCACTGCTTCGAACAGGCCTAGTGTATCAGGGACTGTCATTCCAGCCAACCAAAGTGGGAAAGAGATATCTGTAGTTAAAGGGGAAGATGGAGTGCAGGCTCTTCAGGTAAAAACCACCAACAAAGGTAAAGTTGTCCTTATTGCTAAACCTAGAATACAAGCTGGGGAGAAGGGGCAGAATAGCTCAAGGTGTGGTTCGGATGGGCAGACCAGGGATACTGTTGGATCTTCTAGTAAACCTGGCGAGGCAAGGTCCTCCTGCCTGTAGAAATGAATTTGCTTAGTTGGAATGTACGAGGTCTCAGTACGACCTCTAGACAAAACAGTGTTGTCGCTATTGCTCGACAACACCATTGTAAATTCTTATGTCTGTTAGAAACTAAACTTTTAGAGGAAGGTTTAAAGCGGCTGGTTCGTAGTCACTTTCTGGGATGGGCATTCGATCATAACTTTCAGTTGATTGAAAAAGGTCGTATGGCTATTGTTTGGCAACCTGAATTCTATTCTTGCCAAATATTGGAGACTGGTGAGCAACAAATTCATTGTTAGTTACTTCATAGTATTACAAAGAGAGAATTTTTGGTGATTTGTATCTATGACTTATATAGTGTGACTAATCGTCAGGAACTTTGGAATAGATTAATTGGGCTGACTATAAACAACAGAATATCGTGGGTGATTATAGGGGACTTCAATTGTGTTTGCAGAGCTACAAAACGCATAGGTTATGCCTACTTAATGAAAGACTTACAGGAGTTTTGTGTGACTATAGGCTTTGAAGATGCCTCTTCCAGAGGAGAGGTGTTCACATAGTAGAAAAATCATCTATGGGCTAAACTGGACTGTGTGCTTGTTAATAATGCTTGGGAAGTCAAGGATTGTTACTGCTTGGCTCACTTTCTCTCTATGAAAATTGATTCGGATTACTGCCTGGTTGTTGTAGAACTTAGTAAACAGGAGGAGCAAGGAAACATGCCATTTAAATTCTTCAATTTATGGCTCCATCATCTCCTTTTCTCGAACATTGATGACTCTATATGGGACTTTTCTGTGGCTAGCTGCACAGATTAATCTAGTTTTTAAGCTGAGGCGTTGAAAAATCCCTCGAAAGGCTTGAACAAAGAAGCCTATGGGCACATTACGTGCAAGGTAAAGGAAGCACAGGAGGACTTTCAGTTGGCCTACCAAGATTCCCTGAATAATATTGCAGATTCGCATTTAACAATTATGTTTAATTCTAAATGTAAACATGCTCTATTTTTGCAAGAGGCTGAGCGAATGTTTTTTTAGCAAAAAGCTAAGTACCGACACCTGATGGAGGCTGACAGAAATACCAAGTATTTCTCAACTGTGGTAAGGAAAAGGAATAAAATGAATGAAATTACTCACCTTCTTAAAGCTGACGGTTCTGAAACCACCTCAATGGAGAAAGTTACTACTTGCCTAGTCACTTATTACCAGGAGCTCCTTGATTCCTCAAGCACACGGGAAAGGGTGGACCCCCTGATTGTTCGAAATGGTACAGTTATCACTCCGGAGATGTGCGACAGGTTGCTTGCACCTATTACAGATGTGGACATCCGATGAGCTTTGTTTGATATTGGCAATGAGAAAGCACCAAGGCGGATGGGTATACTGCAACCTTCTTCAAACATCAGTGGGAGCAGGTTGGATGTGATGTTAGGGCCGCAGTACATGAATTCTTTAAGAATGGGCGACTATTAAAACAACTCAACTACACCATCATCACCCTTATTCCCAAAACAAAGACTACACCAAAAGTCTATGACTTTTGGCCCATTGCTTGTTTGAACGTTGTATATAAAGTGGTCTTGAAGATTTTGACAGAGCGTATGACAGAGGTAGTGGGTGAAATAGTAGATCTAGCCCAATCAGCATTTGTGTGAGGTCGGAATACGTTGGATAACATTTTATGATGGATAATATTTTTCTTGCAATGTCTGTTAAAAGTTAACCTTACCAAAGCTTATGATACATTTTCCTGGGAATTTCTGGAGGAAATGATGAAGGGGTTGGGGTTCCCTGATTGTTTTGTTGCTGGGATTACTGAGTGTGTCACAACGACATCCTTCTCGATTTCGATAAATGGAAATATCCATGGCATGTTTAAGGGCTAGAGAGGCTTAAGATAGGGAGACCGGATGTCTCCAATCTTGTTCCTCTTTTGCTTAGAATACCTTTCAAGAGTGCTCAAATTGAGAATGTCTAATCCCTCCTTTAATTTTCATCCTAAATGCAAACAACTTGGGATCACTCACCTGGCATTTGCTAACGATCTTATGCTCCTTTCCCAAGGAGATCCCATATCTGTCCATATCTTATTAGATAGACTGAAGGATCTTAATATGACGGCGGGTTTGAGGTGAACCACTTGAAATCCAATATTTTTCTTAGGCGTATATGGAATCGGGGTAGAGAGGATATCTTACAAATGACGAAGTTTGGTATTGGTGAATTTCCTGTTCGCTACCTGGGTGTACCCTTGGACCCAATGAAGATATTGATGGCTCAATTTTCTAGTCTTATAGAAGCGGTGGAATCTTTTATCAATGCATGGAATGGGAAAAACCTATCCTATACAGGCTGGGCTGAATTAATCAATTCAGTCATTCAAGGCGTGCTATCCCTTTGGTTCTAGGCATTCCCCATTCTGGTGGTGATCTTTGACAAAATTGCCTCCATTTGTCAGCTTTTCCTATAGGGAGGTAAGCATTATCGGGTAGCTTGGGATAATATTTGCATGCCTAAAGAGGAAGGTGGACTTGGGTTAAAGAATTGTAAAATATAGAGCTTGGCCTTACTAGTGAAAATGTTATGGAATATTCACGCCGAAGCCAACTCACTGTAGGTGAAATGGATCCATATAATCTATCTTAGGGGTGTGTCTATATGGGATTAGATGCCCCACCATAGAGACTCCCTCCTATTGAAAAAACTAGCAGTGATTCGTGATAATTTGTTGAACAATCTTGGGGGACGTAGTGTTGTAGAGATTGCACTGTCGAATTTATGTGTAAATGGAGGCCTTTCTTCCCAAAAAGTATATGAGTTATTGTGGCCTAAGCATAATAGGAGTCCTTGGATGTCTTTCATCTGGAAGCAGTATATTCCTCCCAAATAATCCTTTACAACCTGGTTGAGCTTGAGGAACCGCCTGCCCACCAAAGACAACCTCTCCTTTCTTGATCTGAATTGTATGTGTATATTTTTTGGCAGCGAAGTGGAATTTGTTGCCCACTTGTTCTTCAAATGCAACTTCACTAGAGTGGTTTGGCAAGATATTCGAAGCTGATTGGGTATCAAACGAGAAATGAGGTCTTTATTACGTGCTATTAAATGGATCCGGTTAGAAGCCAAAGGTGCTATTTTGAGGTGTAAAACAATTCGACTCGCTTTTCTCTGCACTGTTTATATAATCTGGAAAATAAGAAACGCAGTTCAACTTGATGGTGCTACGTTCTCAAGATTGGATGTGACTTCAAAGATCAAAACTGTCACTTATAAGATTTTGTATTGGTTATACCCAGCTGATCTTATTACCTTCTAATCACTGCCAATTCATGCTGATTAGTATGCTTTATTGACTATGTGTGCCTGGGTAATGGAAGATCGAATGAAGTATGGCCATCTCTATCTGCTTCTAAGGGGAGACTATTTGCTTGACACCTTATTTATCCCAGTTGTGCTTAGTTGTGTTGCCAAACAATTTCTCATACCTCTATGCTATATCTCATGCTGTGGCCAATTTGAAACTCATGTAGTAGCAGGGGATGGGTCCTAGATCATCTACTTCGATGTGTTGAGTGTAGTAGTTCAATGTCTCCTGTTGTGGGCGTATGGGGCCTGCTAGCTGTTGTGGTAGGAGGCAGGAATGGTGAACTTCTTGAAACTGAATCAAACCTTGAATGGCAAACCTCTTATGGCATTTGGGGTACATTACTTGAGTGTCTTTTGTGTGGGACATGATCTAGTTGGTGTTGGTTAGGAGATTATGTCATATTGCATATATGAAAGGTAGCCTTGTTCATGGGACTTTCCTTTATCCTGTGGCTGAACATGAAGGAAATGGTGCAAAGGTGTTGTTTGGAATATAACGGCGTCGTATGGAGGGTTGTTAAATGATGATGCATAGTGAGCAGGGTGTGTGTGAATGCTTGGTGGGGGGAGGGGGGGGGGGGTG